>JABUQX010013300.1:5000-7500 GCA_015478945.1 Trachelipus rathkii
TTTGATTTTTTTTGATAAGAGCTCCCGTTCCGTGTGGGCGTTAAGTTAAAATAAATAGACTTTCTTTTAAATTTTGCTTTTTTTTTTCACTAAAGAATACCCAAGGGAAACCGCAAAGATGGGAGGAGCCGCGGTCGCTCGGCCCTCCGGGGAACGACGGGGTAGGACTATTCCCCCTCCGGGGAGGGTCTCCGGAACCCCCGCTCTTTGGTATTTGAGTGTCGCGGGGGTTCCTCCGCCCCTCCCCTACGGGGTATGGAAAACGTCCCCCACTGTGTTCCCGCGTCGGCTCGAGCCCCTAGTGTGCCGTATAAAGCTTTTCCTAAATGTGAAATTTTATACAGGATTCCAAAAATTTTTTCTTTTTCGCTGTAGCTATTTTAGTTTTGAGAAATATTTTTTTTTTTTTTTTTTTTTTTTTTTTTTTTTTTTTTTTTTTTAAGTCATTTCCCGTACTAAAATTGAGCCAGCATTCCAAAGCACATGTATTCGCGTTTTACTGTAGGGCATTAATAGTTTTTAAAGATTACATATGACGGATATACTAAACGCTGGCCCATATATAGTATATATATATATATATTAATATATATATATATATATATATATATATATATATATATAATTATATATATATATATATATATATATATATATATATATATATATATATATATATATATATATATATATATATATATATATATATATATATATATATATATATATATATTGTGATCATTATTTCACAATTAATTGCTTTTATTTTGCTAATAATTTTTTTTAATTGTGAAGAGAAAAACAAAATAATTAAGAAAAGAAAGAAAAAAAGATGCAAAAGAAATATAATAATAATAATAATAGTTATTAATAATAAAAAATTGCTAATGAATTTCTGACGTAACGCTCGACCTTTCGCAACGGAGAGAGAGAGAGAGAGAGAGAGAGAGAGAGAGAGAGAGAGAGAGAGAGAGAGAGAGAGAGAGAGAGAGAGAGAGAGAGAGAGTAATTTGGGTGACGCAAATCGACCTAATGTTGCCAAAATTTGATGTTGCTAGGTTGTACACAGGCGTACGTCTATACATAGTACATACTTAGGTTGGCTTGGCATCGCAATTTTCAGCACCGCACTAAACCGCACCGGGGCGCTGATATTGTGTGACGCACGGCACCACACCGCTCCTATGACTTTGATAATCCTAATACAAACATGGCATTAGGGTCGTAACCAGAGGGGGGAGTTGTAACTCCCCCGTTTACCTCCCCCCCATTCAGAAGAATCTATCTACCAAAAAATAGGTTACCCATTTTGGAAACTTTGAAAAAGACGTTTAATTGAAATTAAATTTTAAAGTTTGTAAAAGGGAATATCTTTAAGTAATTAAGAAACTGAACTTTCCTCCCTGACCTAAGTAAGCATAGCGGGAAATACTCCCATGTACTTATTAACCTATACTTTATCGATACTTTGCCATGTCAAGCTCTGGACGTGCCTCAAGGAGTAGATCCTTTCGTACCTCATATACGAACATATGTTTTGCAACTGTAGCTCTTACTGAATCAACTGAAATGAACAAATACTGAAAACAGAAAGATCCTGTAATCTGTAGTGGTTGTGGAAAATGTGAGTAATTTTGATGAGGGTTTAAATATGCCTCACTCTTATTTGAAAGTCAGAAATTTTTTTATTATTATTTACAGTAGTATTCATTCTAAAAGCTTCAAATAAACCTTGTTAAAAAAAAGGATTACTATTTTTATTTTTCTCTCAAATGATGATCGAAAGAAAAGCCGAATCCCTCACATGTGCGCAGCAAAGTTTCACTTGGTTAGGTAAGAAACAAATATCTACAGGCTATGCCTTTGGCAGCCACAATGGTTTGGTGAGAGCCACCAGATCATGTAGGCAATTGTTACTTATGCATTGGTTTTCTCATTATAAAAGTTGTCTTAAAGAAGAAAAATTGAATGGTAATCAAGTATTGGCTTCACAACCCCATGCCTAATGGCGAAGATATACCTATTCCCAATGCTTCTGAATCATTTTAACTTGACTTGGAGAATGAAGTTGATACTTAGGAGGATACTGAAACATCCACAACATTGCATGACTTTGAATATTTTCCATCTTATTCTCCTCCTAGAGGCTAGAACCATGTCTTTTAACTAAAGAAGAACCGAGTTGTTAAGACATCTAGATTTACACAAAAGTAAAGCTGAATTACTTCTTTGCACATTACAGCAATAAAATCTTTTCAAAGTTTGGTCTTATGACCGACGCACTGGGAAAATTAAAAAAATATGCTTTATATGACCTATAAGTAAAGTTCAATGTTGGATGGTTCTGGTGTGTGTGTGGCTTGTAACTATTATTCCGTTACATCAATTCAATGTTTTCAGTAAATTTGATATCTTCTTTTTGTTTATATTTTTTTTTTATTGTAAAACTATTTACGAAGTATAGACCATATTTATATAAATATATGGAAAATGTAGTTAA
>JABUQX010013301.1:0-12500 GCA_015478945.1 Trachelipus rathkii
GTGAGAAAAAGCAGTTCGTTTCAAAGCTACGCATTTGCATTGAGCTACGCTCTAATGTATGGTAAAAATATATAATTGACCTTGAATCTCTATATACGTACACAAATTAATATATAAATACTATATATATATTATCATATATATAATATATTATATATATATATATATATATATATATATATATAGTATAATATATAATATATATAAATATATTATTAATAATATGAATAAATGTAAATGAAAGATTTATATTTTTATTAAAACATAGACGTATTAATGCAGTGAAAACGCTATATAAAAGTGTTTAAGGGTTGTCATTATAAGGTGACTGGGAGTTCAAAATTTACATACTTTGAGATACTAACGAGTGTGACCCTCTCTATATCCAAGCCAATGGTGGTAATGACTGTCTAGATTGATGATATACCTTATTCTTTACTTGAGAAAGTAAGTAATTACTTTTAACAGATAGTTAATAATAAACAGGCGGCTTTCTCAATTTTAACTATTAGTGGGTTACTAGTGTATGAATAACTAACGCTATTGTTTTAAACCAAATCATATTAAGAAAAGAGTCGCATGAGTATTTAAAAACCAAACCTCTCTAACATAATGGTGTAAACATGCTTGGTTACTTAAATTTATATATAATTATATTATATATTATTTTATATATAATTATATATATAGTATTATATATCTAATTAAATATACTAGTAGATGTAACTGTATAATAATTAATATTAAGATTAAATTTTTTATAAATTTATACCTATATATTTATTATGAATATATATAAATTCCAAACCAAGAATAACTAAAGAATTTTCATGCAAAATTCATAGTTTTAGTATTCCTATCAAATATAAAAAATAATCTTCCTTTGTATAAGTCTTTAACTTCAAGAAGAAGGAATTCAACAGAAGATTTGAGCATACTTGACAATCGAGTTTCGCTTGTTGTATTTCTCTGATATACTTTAATTCTTTTCAATCAGAAGAAACTTACTTATTTCTACTTGATTTGTCTGAGTTGTAAGTATATAGTATATCTAGTATAGCAATGAAATGGCAAGAATGAGTTATTATAAAAATTCAGAGCTATATATACTTCTATCAAAGTTATATCATTTGAGTCTTAGGAAGGATGTATTTTATATTTAGTATATGTACATATAATTAATATTTATTTCTTAAAATCATATACTACGAAAAGTAATATCACAATACTAAATCTTTCGTTACTGAGATAATAGTCGATATATATATTATTAGAGTCTCA
The DNA here is from genome assembly GCA_015478945.1 of Trachelipus rathkii. NCBI lineage: Eukaryota > Metazoa > Arthropoda > Malacostraca > Isopoda > Trachelipodidae > Trachelipus > Trachelipus rathkii. Next base: position 1,282 of record JABUQX010013301.1, read on the forward strand.
TAAAATAATGGTTCTACGTTTTAAATTATATATAACTTAAGAAGACTTACGAAAGGATTTCTTATGAGATAAATAATCTTTATTGCTCAATAATTTAGGTTATAAAATTCAATGACTGTTTCTTAATATATAAAAATTTAAAAAAATACATTGTAAATTTCAATATCTGAAAAAACCCTGCCAATGGAATCCCTTATATGTAGTTATTATATATATAGAATTGTATATTCTATAGTTAAATAATGAATGTTTTTCACTGAAATCGATATAAAATTTATCCTTATACATTGTCTATAATATTTTAGAAGAAATATATCTTAGTTTTTCCTCAATCAATTTGTAGTATTATTACTCTAAATATCATTAGCACAAATAAGTACTATCCAAAATTTTTGAATAAAACTGAAGGACATTAAAATAAAATACAGTAAAGTGAGAGAATAATTAATTTTCACTTAAATTGACTTTAATTAGTAAAAAATATTTAAAATCACCTATATTTGTGTTGAATCCAATTAGACGGAAATTGGTAATAGTTATATTATATACACTCAATCCCATTTCTCTATTAACTTATCAATTATTATATCATCTCAATAAACTCAATATCTAAATAAAGTTATTTTTTTTGGCAATATGAACTATATAGGAGAAGATAACTATTGTACGTTATTGGTAGGACGGGTTTAATATTTTCTCCATGCTTTAGGTTTTTTTTCACAAGCTTATAAAATTAATTCTTAAAACAATCAAAAGCTATTGTGATTTATTAATTATTATATTTATATATATATAATATTATTATATTATTATTATTAATTAATTATTATTATTATTTCATATTATTATATATTTTATTATTTACATTAATTTAATTTATATATATTTTATTATTATAATTATTATATTATTATTAGTATCATTATTATTATTATTAATTAATCATTATTAATATATAATATATTAAAATATATATATTATATATATTATATATATAAATATAATATATATAATATATTATAATAATAATATAATATATATAGTATATATATTATATATATTAATATTAATTATATATTATATTATATATTATATAATATATATAATAATATATATATAATATATATTATATAAATATAATATATATATAAATTATAAATATATATATTATATATATACTAATATTAATATATATATATATATATTATTAACTATATATATATATATATATATATATATATTATATATATATATATATATATATATATATATAAAATATAATTAATTATATAATATAAAATATATTATTAATATATATAATATATATATATATAACTCACTATAATTAATCATTATAATATATAATATCATATATATACTATCATTATAAAAATTAGAGTAATAGATGAAAAAGTAGTTCTAAGATACAAATTAGTTAAAGGAGAAACAGATTCAAAATCTTTGAGAAATCTGACAGTGCGTTTTAATACCATCCTCATTTTTCAGACTTCTATTATGATATGACTTCATTGATTTAGCTAGATAATAGGTGATTCAAACTGGTAAGTAGAGGCAAATAGTCATTATATACATATGTCTTGGAACTCCATCACTTTATATATATAATATATACTTCAAATAATATATATATATTTAATAACTATAAATTAGAGGCCGATGCCTGAAAATATACGTTTAGAAGTATATACGTAGTGAAATCTGGGTATGTCATGTCAAATTTATGGAAGTAACATAGCTTTTGTTCGTATACATACTTGTAATTAAATAATGAGGAATATCATCACCGTAAAATACTCAGCGGTTAGCTGTCAGGGAGATATTTATATAGTATTAATTTGCGGCAAATCATTGGACTTCTTTTATATGACATTATTCTGGTATTTATGTTTTTCAAATTAATATCTGAATGAATTTTAAAAAGAATGAATTTATAGATTCATTATAACACCCATAAACTTGGCGTTATAATTTTTAGAGTATTATCCTATGAGTTTTTTATTAATTAAGCTATTGTAAGCATTTATTTTTACTATAATAAGAATATATTAATAGCCAAAATTCTATATTTTCATTGATAGTTAGAAAAAATAAAGATAGATAATGCAATTTCTTCTAGAATTAACGCCATCAGTATATTAATATAATAATATTAATTATATATATTAGTATATATATATATATATATTAATATATATATAATATATAAATATATATATAATACTATTATAATATTAACTAATATATTATATAAAATAATATATTATATTAATATATTATATAAATAATATAATATATTATATATATATATATATCTACTACCATTTATATGAGGTTGGCGTATCGTCAAGATAATTTTTTATATCGGAGGGGGGGTCTGAAACTGGACAGATACTAAATGCGTGTCACTTTATTGAGGTTATCATCATTAAATTTTATTAATATTTAATTATTATTATTTATTAAAGGGTTTGTAACTTGAGGGAAGTGATACAGACCTACAAAATATGCGCCTTTTTAAAATTATTTAAATTTTTATATGATTGCAAGAGGAACTAAGCCTTGATTGATAATATATGGAGACCATGTCACGGTACTTATATATATTAATGTTAATTATTAATTTTTATTTTATTTATTGATAGTTATGGGCTGAGTTAACAGTTTTGCGTAGAGAAGACAGAAATATATATAAGCATTAGCAACTTATAGACTATAATATATGTCGCGAGAAGAATTATAATGAATTAAGAATATCACTGAAAAATACTATAATTACCTAACACTTCTGTTAATACTTATAGAATAACGACCCATTTCACAATCGTAGAGATAAGAAGACGAGAAGTACTGAGAGTAACAAATATTAAAATTCTCTTTATTAAGTCAAATAATGTTCGCCGCATTGGTCATGTATTTATAGAGATAGTGGCACACAGTTCACAAACTAATAAAGTACTATTAATCAATTTAAAGTATGCACTCAGAGAATTTTCTCAGAAGTACCGGTTTCCTCTTCAAGAGAGCTCTATTAATGTTCGCACACCATAAGACACTTACACTAATATATCAATAACTAGAAGCAGGAAAAAATAGAGGGTAAAAATTACCATACGTTATTTAACCTGAGCAACAAAAGCCATAATGGGACCATATAAATGTCTAGGACAATGGAGAGTGACCCGATCTGAATAATAAGTATAACTAGTTAATAACCAATTTAATTAGAGAGCGATTTTGTCCCGGGCTCAGATGCACTCGAGTATTACTGCGCATGTCACTTATATATATCACGAACTTATCCATAATCACCTTAACGAATTCGTGCTTTTAATAACGTAATAGGTTCTTGGTAGAGCATTCTCGACGATCGTCACATCGCTAATAATAAAAATTTAATCAGCTATAATACAGTTATTCAGCGTCCTCCGTGCGATATGGTCACCATACACCGTCTCGGTATTACAACATTGCACAGCGAAACATTTAAAAAACCTCTCTCACAATGCTGCATCATTAACACACATCATTCCCAAGCGCAAAAATGGCTCACTCAAATATCAATATCCAATGGGTGGACGATAAATTAAGCTTACTGTGGGTAAGGGACGAGTACGAGTAGAGCTCTGGATCTTCTGATAATTCTTGTTGTGACTATCTAACTGTACACTGCATCTATGGAAACAGTATCACCAATTTTTCATTTTATACTACATAGTTGAGAATTTCACTAGATGAGGCATAGCTACCATGTCTTCACTCATTCTAACACAAAATTCCAGATACTCGAAAGAGAATGTCCTGAGCACATAGTCCTTTTTATGAACTGCATTCTTCTGCTGAGAGTTCAACGTCTATAATATCTATTACTATAATTGGACTTGAGCCAGAGCACAATTGTCCTTTCAGGAAATCCAGTCGCAAGTTCAAGACGAAATGATAATTAAATACACACTAATTAAAATTAATATCTTTCTGCACAACTAAATTAATATTTAATGTCAATTAAGGTATAATATGGATTTTATCAATAAAAATGTATGTCCTTAGCTAGCTCTATGAGAAAATTCCTCTGTGGGGGAGTTCCATTGATCTCACCTGAACTGTATTACTCTCGCCCGGGCTCCACCCGCGGCGCTACAAGAGGATATCGCCACATGTATATACTATGAGGTACCATAATCAACGGCTTCTTAACAAGGATATATATCTTAAATTTTTATTATATATATAAATTATTATGGGTTGATTGGGTAACATATTCTAATAGAAAGTGAGGCCAATTAGTCAGACTTTATCTTAACATTATATTTATTTATATATGTAGTTGACTTGAGCGACAGTCAAATTATGTACCAATGAGCGGCTTTTTATAGGTATTATATAATTGTTATTTATATAATTTTGAGTTAATGGGACATTCTAGAAGGGTTAATGCATTTTCCTTATTATTATCTTATTTATTTAATTAATTATTAGGTGTAGCTAAATATGAGTTTTAGTGAGTAGTAGATATGAGCTCACATTTAGCGGCTTCTGAATTATTATCTCTTTATTTAATTATATATAGGATTGACTGGGACATTCTAGATGGGCCATTTATAGCTTTATAATTATAATTATATATTATACTTAATATTATATATTATAATTATATTGTTAGGTTATGACTGGGACTAGCCTTTAGTGGGCCATGTGAGGCGTCACTCTTAATATATAATTACTAATTACGTAATTTTAAATTAATTATTAAAAAATTATTCATATTCTTCATTTTTATGAGTTGAATGGGACACTCTAGATTGGATTCTGCGTCTCTTACTGTCTCTTTATATATATATAATAATATACGATTATATATGTATATATATATAAATAAATAAAATCTAATATGTTCGCATTATTTCACTACTGAGACAATATATCTTACTATTCACAATATATCTTACTAAAAAATGAATTACGCAAAGTTTACAGCATTCATGTACTTCTTATATATGTCAACTAACCGTTCACTCATTGTGTCAAATAATAATTTTATGAAATCTAGATATATACGAATTTTTCATAAAACATAATCGCATCACTGTTTTTATCCATCATATAATGAATAAACCATTAATCAATCTCTAGTATTAAACTTATAATCTGATATTTATTTTGAATTTTATATGAAATATTGTTATATCATGAAATTAATTTACTAAGCACATTATAAAACTTTAATATTAAATTATAATTAAAACTAAAATTAATAATTAACATTTATCATTATTTTCATAATCATTATCATATGTAATAATAATATACAATATATTATTATAAATATATATATAGTAGAACATACTTGCTAAGATTCCTCAAAAGTGACTTTTTTATGATAAATAATGCCAAAAAACATTACATAACATAAACTTAATATTAGATCTGCATTTCCAGAGTTTTTTCTTTTTATTTATAATTTCATTTTGTACACATTAAAATAAGGTGATTTTAGTATAAAGTGTTTCTCTAAAATAAGTAAATAAGTATAAAATCCAAATTGAAATGAAGGAATAATGGGATATGAAATAATGAACTAGCTAAAAAGATAGTCAATTAATACAAATAGAGATAAAAATTAAATGATTCATTAAGACTATCTGACCTGATTACTTCGCACATAGCTGCATTATAATCCAACAAGGCATACTGAATTTTATTTTCTATATAACATGACAGATCAACATAGATACACAGACTCAGATTATTGATTATTATTTACAATTACAACAGATTAAGGTGAAAATGGCTTTATTAGATAGGCTGGGTTATTTAATAGAGTCAGTAAGGAAAAATCTTACTACAATATTCAGATAATATCACAACTTTATCAAACAGAAAAGCTGCCGTTGTTCTTACGTACTTTACGTCAGAACAGGATTGAATGTAACTTTGAGGATTAATTTATCCACCAAATATTTCAGCTATATATGTGATTCTAATATGACTTCTTCAAATTTCTCGGATTTTTTATAGCCTATTGTAAATAAATTGGTAATATCGTGAATAAAGATTCCAAATGTTTTGAATCGTAGATTATATAATTATTACTGTAGCAATTTTGTAAATAATCTTCAATATTTATATATATAATTTCAGTATAAGTTCTATGAGTAGAAACTAATTAAAATTTAACAGTTCCTTTATTGTAGCTTCAAAAATACTCTACTCTTTAAATTATTTTCACTTCAGTCGATATAATAATAAGCTTTTTATTAAATAATACTCCTATCTAATCCTAAAAGCATAAACAATCGTCTATCATATTATCTTCTTTAGACGTTAATTTTGGACAATGCTTTTTTGATAACAATATTTATTTTAAAACGTAATCAATCATAAAAAATATGAAAATAGCAACTTGCTTCAGTAAAGTTAAGATTAAACCATTGAATGGTTATTATCAACTATTTTTAGACATGTAGCCTATATTCTCTTCAATTAACTGTGATCTTGCTTCATGAAAATATACTGGTAGCTACTGTATATCTTTGTAAGTTTAAGGGTATAGATACCAATAGTGAGTTTTATAAGTGGTCATTGAACCACAGCTTTACAATAATAAAATATAATTGAATATAAAATAAGCAATATGTCTTCAATACTTTTTCTCTTCTTCAATCTGTTAATTATAATAGAACATAAAGAGACCGAGAATACAAATTGCCATATCAGTTGTGTCACCATAGAATATATTTGAAAGAATCACCCTAAAACGTAAGTAGACTTTAATGCAATCCATAAATTTCTTGACAGAGAATGACATAGTAATGTAACATTCTAGTATATACTTATTAATAAAATTAACAGGCCCCAAAGCATGGGCACAACACACATAGTCATTCTTTGAGGAAGACATTATACCAAAGTCAAACACATATAACACACAATTAGAATGAAATAACATTCTTTATGAATCATACTACCATATAATGGTGAAACTGATGATTTTCTTCTGAATTGATGCACCATAGAAACGCCTTGAAATTTGGTCAGAATTACGAATTTCTATATCTAAAGTTTTCAATTTCACAATAGCAAGTGTCCCTCTAGTGCTAATTTCTCTCCATTCTAATCAATGTAATAATATTAGCTTAAAGCATATATCACAGCCCACACTTGGGCACAGTAATGGTGAAAGTCTATCTCTCACAAATAATTCTAGCTGATTAATGAAATTGACACGAAGTGGTCTAGAGCACACCATTCTATATGAATAGCACACTGATTAAATCATGCCCTCTTCTCAGATATTCATTCTAAAATATGACTGGTCGAACAATGAGACTTATGAGCGAGACATGGAGGTCACTAATTTTTTCCTTTATATATATATTCTCATTCATACTCCAAACCTTAAAGCATAGAGGATATGTTTTGAGAGCAGTATCGTCATTGGGGCATCTCTACTAGCGATAATGTCCGTGTGTATCCAAAGAACACCACACTATAATGCCAGAAGATATATTTCCCTCAACACTCTCTCAGAACACGTATGGCGCCTATCTCACACTGACCTGGTCCTCACCATAATAATTAACTGATTTAAGAATCATATACCATACGCGGCTTTTGACTGAGTCTGTAAACCCTCTATGAATATGCTCAATGTCCAAGCTCAAATATCTTATACCAGCACTCAATGTAGACATCTAGATAATGCCGAGCTCATATGGTATACCTTCTATTTAGAACTGTCCCACCTCAACACCAATAAATCAATAAACTCACTAATCCTTAAAGTATGCCATTTCGTTCTCTTTACAAGAATTCATCTCGGAGCATTCCTCATACCCAGTCCGACATCAACTAGCTTCCCTCTAAAAATACCGAGATAAATTACCTTGAAGTCTATAGGTCTAATGTCATGAAAAGCCTCGTCCAGATCCATAGTTTCCTCACACGGAATAATAGACTTCTGCAAAAGATTGTACTATATTAAACTTCAATAGACTTCCACCCTCTGAGCATGTTCTGGCACCTGTGACAACTGATAAAATAATTCGAAAATCTGTTTCTACTATCACACACTCACCTCTATACAATCGCTTAGCCAATACCTAAGAAAGAATCTTCTTCCTCTATTGCTAATTCAAACACATTAAATCTAATCACATCTTCACTTAATCTCATAACTGAGGTTAGCGCACGACAGTCTTTATTTCTGGCCTCTCTTCCCGTTGGTTGTCCGACATCACATATAGAATGTATTCCAGCCACATCCCTAATAAATTCTAACCAATTACTTGTCGTACTAGAGCTAATCTTCTCTACTGATGAAGCACTGCTTAATAGGGCAAATGAATTTGAAACTACTAGTATTTCTACACATTCATACGCAGCCTCAAAAAGTTCTTATCTAAACCCACATTAAACATAGAAAATTAAAGTCCAAGATCCAACAATAAAATCCATAATATATGTAGCAAATATCACAGTAATCTTAAAATCCTCTTCAAAATAACATAAGACCTAAGGATTGTATCTGGAGTGTGTCTTATATAGAATATTTAAAATTGTTTATTTATGATATATTAATATTTAACTGAGAACTGATTTAGGATATACCGTCTCGAAAGCGGGAATGGTGAGGAATTACGAGAAATTAATTAATTAAAAAAAAAAAATTAAATGGTATTGAGAACTTGTAAAGTTCCGAGGAGGAAGCTGCAATAGCTCAGCATATTTAATATATAATTCTTATCCTGATATATTTTGAGATGTAAAATCTTGTCTCTTAATCTGACTAGAAAGTGTGCTAAGTGATCCCATCATCGCTGGCTTCCTTTTATAAAATGCTTATTTTTTCCTCTTTCGTTTTTAATAGAGATAATGCAATTACGTATTATTTATCAAGAAAAATTTTATCTCTTAATTCCTTAAATTTTTATGGGGTCATGACCCGGGCATTACCCGCATGCGCACAGTCCCCGAAATCGACGGAGCCTCTGTCACTATATTTTCATACTTTATTCTGCTTGACGGAGTAGTAGTCGAAAACTAGAACTTAAGTAACTCCTATGCTCTAGGACCTTCGTTTCATATCACTATATTATTAACTGTTTAATGGTTAGACTCGAGAGTACAATTCTAAGGAGGAACAGCCCATAAGGCACTTTAGGATTCTATTAATGTGTCTATTAGAGTATTATTTTTAATATAATAAGGTACTAATGTCGCTTCATTAATTATATTTAAATATCTATTATTGGTATGTAATCATTTATAGGGACAGTCTAGAAGGTATATACCTACGGCTTATTAGTATATAATTCTTATTTAATTATTATGACCATTTATTAATTTATGAGTTAGATCATTGGATAGCAATTATAGTAAATATAATATATATATTTACTTAAAAGAAGGTGAGTACATCCTCGAGCATGTTCCTTAAATTATTATATTTTATATTATTTAGGTTGTAACTCACTAGGATTGAGTTTATAAAAATAAGAGGACCTAAAATTATTACGGCTTATTACTTGTATTATTTCTATAATTTAAAAAATTATTGTAGCTAGACTGGACATTACTAAAAGGGTCAATGCAGATTATCATAATTATTAATTCTGATAATAAACAATTAAGAAGTGCAATTAATCACTCGTAAATGGTCACCAGTCATAACCATATATTATAATATTACAAGTAATAAATAAAAGGAAAAAAATTGAAAAGGAAAAATTACATACAATTTTGAACTTACTTATTAATGCAGTGTCGAATTTTTCTGTTTGACTGAAAGGCACAAGTAGAGTCATTGATTAACTAATGACTATAAAGAAGTAAAAAAATTAAAAAGGCTAAACAATGTGGCTGAAGCAGATTATTGTCTACAGTTAATTTGGCGCTAGTTACACAGCCAATTACACCGTACTTAACTAACAATCAACTTATCAGTGATGGATTATATAAGATGAGCTTAATGATGTTGAGTAGACCCATATAGAGCAATATAATAATAATATAATAATAATAATAATAATAATAATACACAATAAGAACTGCAAGATCATTAATTCAGTCTCTCGCATACTATCGTTATTTATTTGTTTATTTATTTAAGGACGTTCAGATGCAAATAGGACTGCTCCCACGAGACCCACAGAAGAGTTTAAAAAAATAGTTTATCAGTGTTAACTACCAACTCTTTCCGCAGCAATGTTTTAAAGTGTTTAAGTTAAAGCACGCGTGAAATAAATAAAAATAAAAAAGATAAGATTGCTTCACCATTATGGTTGTGTAATATGGAAAAATGTAACATTACCAACAAGTCTGGATATAAATGTTTAAAACAGTGAATATTCAGGCATTCAAAGAAGGTGATAAAACAAAGATTTAAGATCATTATAATAGCAATAGAGATTCTATGAAATCATGACATCTTATTTAAAAAATTAGAGACAATGCATATTCCGAACATTATGTATAATGTTTTAGTCAGTATTTATTGTAGTATATGTTAAACAGGGTGAAATTTTGTTAACGTTGTTGTGTAATATTTATAATAACAATAAAAGAGATAGTGAAAAGCAGAATACATACTAAGGTAGGTATGCGGATGATTTATTCTTGTTGCTTCCTTTGGTGTAATGTCTTCAAAAGCTATCAGATATTGCAGAAAAAACTATTTCGGATCTATGTCTAAGTATTTATTCACAATAAAAGGGAAGTTATTAATTTTTGCAATAGAACTAAGAAAATAAGGAAGGTTTGGCTAAATTAAAAATATCTCATGGTGTTTTGAAATATTTCAATGTGATTAAATATCTCGGGATGATTTTAAAGGGACTCGGCACTCGAAATAATATTTTCTATTAATCTTAAAGGAAAATGTGTGGATTTTACAATAAAACTGGTTATTAATTTTTTGCAAAAGAACTAAGAAAAATAAGAAGGGTTTAGCTAAATTAAAAATTATCTCATGGTGTTTTGAGATATTTCAATGTGATTAAATATCTCGGTTTTATTTTAATTGAAAACTTACAGGAAGGGTCATACATGAAAAGAGCTAGAGGCAAATTCTTGGGAATGTTTATCGTTTTATTGAGAAGATTTGGTTCGATAAATGAAGATATATGGTTTTATTTAGTAAGATCATATTGTATGCCTTTTTATGGAGCCAACTTTTGGACTAGTATATTGGAATAGTAACC
>JABUQX010013301.1:15000-17500 GCA_015478945.1 Trachelipus rathkii
ATAAATGATAAATGATGATAAATAAATGATAAATGATTAATGATGATGATGATAATTATGATAATGATGATAATAATGATAATGATGATAATAATAATAATGATAATGATAATGATAATGATAATGATAATGATAATGATAATGATGATGATGATAATGTTAATGATAATGATAATAATGATAATAATAATAATAATAATAATAATAATAATAATAATAATAATAATAATAATAATAATAATAATAATAATAATAATAATAATAATAATAATAATAATAATAAACTAAAAGAAGTTATTAAAATTATTATTTTGACAAAAACATTTTATAGCATTTTATAAAAAAAGATGTAAAGTTCTCTCTCTCTCTCTCTCTCTCTCTCTCTCTCTCTCTCTCTTCTCTCTCTCTCTCTCTTTCTTTTCTTTCTCTCTCTCTCGTCTCTCTCTCTCTCTCTCTCTCTCTCTCTCTCTCTCTCTTCTCTCTCTCTCTCTCTCATTTTTATTTATTGAGGAATCATTGAATTTCCTTGACCACATTTGTCTGTCTCCAAAAGAAAAAGAATCAATCTAGTTTTATAAGAGAAGCTTAGGGATAAATTTTATTTTATTACTTCATAAAAATTCATATGATTTTTTTCTTTTTTTTGTTATTTTGAAATAATTGATATTAAAAAATATAAAAATAAATTTAAATTCCATTTGATAAAACTAGGAGAAATTATTCGACGTACTTACTAAAATTAAATATGAGTAAACTCTTGCAACATAAAATTTTAAATATTTTCCATGAAATAGATAAATCGGAAAATAATAATAATAATAATAATAATAATAGCAATAAAATATAATAATAAATAATAATAATAATAATAATAATAATAATATAATAATAATAATAATAATAATAATAATAATAATAATAATATTAATAATAATAATAATAATAATAATAATAATAATGGTGACGCTATTAAAAATAATAAGAATGATGATAATAATAATAAAATTAATAATAATAATAATAATATAATAATAATAATAATAATAATAATAATAATAATAACGAAAACTTCAATATTTTTAGGTGATATAGATGGATAAGAAAATAATAATAATAATAATAATAATAATAATAATAATAATAATAATAATAATAATAATAATAATAATAATAATAATAATAATAATAATAATAATAATAATAATAATAATAATAATAATAATAATAATAATAATAATAATAATAATAATAATAATAATAATAATAATAATAATAATAATAATAATAATAAAAATAATAATAATAATAATAATAGTTGGCTCTTAGAATAATTTAATAATAAAAATAATAATGATAATAAATAATAATAATAATAATAATAATAATAATAATATAATAATAATAATATAATAATAATATAATAATAATAATAATAATAATAATAATAATAATAATTATAATAATAATAATAATAATAATAATAGCAACAGCAATAATAGATAGGTTAGTTGAACAATTCCAAAGGTTCAATAATAAAAAAAAAATCTAAAAAAAAATAAAAATAAATGTGGAATTAATTATTCAACAATTATTTGTTCCTGAATTTATATTTATTTTTTCCATTTATTTACATAAGTTAATGAAATGTAGTAAATATATTTTTCTAATTAATCCAGTTTTATTTATTTTTTATTATTTTATTTATTACTTTAGTTAGCAAATTTATTTTATTATTTTATTAGTCTAGATTTACTCAATATATTTTTTTTATTTTATTACTTTATTTTAATAGCTTTTATATATAAGTAATTTTTGGTTAATCTATATTACTTTTATATATTTTTATTAGTCTACATTTATTATAGTATTTTATTGCTATATTTTATTTCTTTGTCGTTCTATTATATATATTTTTAACATAGTTTATGGTTTTAAAAATAAAATATAAAAAGGTTCTATTTATGATGAACTTGAAATGCTTCAGAATTTAGGGCATCCATTGCAAGTAATAATAAAAATAAATATTTCCACCCATAAGTATGCAAAAAGCATTTTTAGATAGATAGATAGATAGATAGATAGATAGATAGATAGATAGATAGATAGATAGATAGATAGATAGATAGATAGATAGATAGATAGATAGATAGATAGATAGATAGATAGATAGATAGATAGATAGATAGATATATAGATAGATATATAGATAGATAGATAGATAGATAGGCGTTTTAATTCACTTTACTTAATGCATATAGGTTTTCATGCATACATCTAAAGTCATTGATAAATTTTAACTGTCACCTTCAAGGATTTTCTGTAGAATATTCAAGATTTCTTTAGAGAAATATGAACCCAACCTTAAAGCTCATGCCTCTTTAGAATACTGTAACATGTATACAACAAAATATTCTTTCAAACCATACAGAGCAATTTCATTTTTAACATCATCACACTCAAAATTATACTTGTTTAGTATTCAAACCACCATCCAACGATA
>JABUQX010013301.1:30000-35000 GCA_015478945.1 Trachelipus rathkii
CTCATTTTTTTTCTTTTTAATGGATGGCTAATTAATCAGACTGTTTAGATTGAAGTTTTCCTTGCAAGTTTAATCAAGCGTGGGTAAACATTTTGCTTATCTTTCCACCAACTGATTGGATCATCATTTTGAATCTAACGTTTCTTGGTGATAGTTTTCAATCCATTTGCACTACAGTCTTTTATTAAGTGCGGTGTTTATCTTTCACCGTACTGGAGCTGTAGAACTCTTTCAGTGAAGCTGTTATGATTTACTTGTAGAAGGTTGGGTTCTGTAGATTTGTTTTTTCCTTTTAAGCGTGGCGAATTATAACTGTTCGCGATTGAAGTTTTCAACTGCAACACATAGTAACCGACTTAACTTGTTCTAATATCGTTACAAAAAAAACTTGCCTTTTATAACGGGGAATCTAAGTAAGTTGCAATAGTTTGAAGGTCATTAAATTTTCCACAGAACCAAAGCGTGTTTCTACCTTCTAGTTTATTTACATCTTTCATTCTTTTTAAACCGTCCAATCATTTTCATTTGAAGATGGTTCAAAATGCTTCCTTAGCGTCGAGATTAATGGTATTACAAAGAGACCGAAGCTGTAGAGGCGCTGATTCTTTTTGGAGTTTCTTCAAATGTTTCAATAGCTTAATGCGAGGCAGTGTGATAGTGATTTCATTTTTCAAATTTAACTAAGATTGTTAACTTTGGGAATCGAACTGACGTTACGGAGCAAGAAATTTTTAGCAGATACTTCTTTCCATCTCTATGAAGTGTACTAATTCCAGCGAGTTGGAATGTCTTGATAACATCAAAGATAAGGATTATCAAGACAAGCCGTGTTTTAATTGCAGGCAACGGAGTTTTACATTTTATTTTCTTCTACACTTCAATTTCGCACTTTTATTATGAAAATTCTTAACAAATCTGCGACAATAAACCTCCAGCGCAACGCATCGTGCAGGGCAAAGTGCCGGATGCGGATATGCGGACATGCGGATCTTTATAACTGTGCGGATGCTCGCGATGTGCGATGCGGATGCGGAATGCGGATGTACCCTGCATCCAAAATATAGGATATAGCCGTACTATATATATATTATATATATATATATATATATATATATATATATATATATATATATATATATATATATATAATATATATATATTATATATATATATATATAAAATTTTAATATAACATAAGAAAGAGCGATATATATGATATTAATAAAGCTATATATATATATATCTATCATATATATATATATATATATATATATCCGTATATATATATATATATAAACAAAAAAGTACTCGTATTCTATTTTTATGAAATTCCAATTATAAATAAACAAGGGGGTTTAAGGGGATAATTCTTTTTAAAACATTAATTTATAGCTAAAACGTTAACGTTTCGTCATTTATACCTTCTTTGTGTTGCTCTGAAGAGGTCAGCATGCAGTGACTGACGAAACGTTAGCGTTTTAACTATAAATTAATGTTTTAAAAATATCACCTTAACCCCCTTTGTTTATTTATAATGGTTTTAAATTGGAAATTTTCATAAAAATAGAATATATATATATATATATCATATAGTATATATATATTATATATAGTTATATATATTGTATATTATATATATATAATAATATATATATAATATATATATATATATATATATATATCTATATATCTTTAATATATATAGACTATTTATATATTTTTATAATGTATATATATATATATATATATATATATATATATATATATATATATATATATATATATAATATATATATATATATATATATATATATATATATATATATACGGTATATATTAATATATATATATATATATATATATATATATATATATATATATATATATATATATTTATACGGTATATATAATATATATATAATATAATATATATACTATATATATATACACTAATAGTAAATTGTCATGGGCTTAAAAGATACTAACATGAAAAGGGTGAAAAATTCGTCCAGAAATGACCTAACTTTCATCTCATTTACATTTTATCTGAAATGGTGTAATGCAAGCAATGCTTTGAGAGTAAAAAAAGAAAAAAGGAATTCAGTATATATCAGTTTGAGTACATGGGAGAATGAGAACAACAATCTTTTAAGAGTCAAGGAGCTGGGCAGAAATGAATGAGACAACATTTGGAAACACGTGTCACACATGCTCTCCTAAATAAAGTTTTTATTTTTATGAGGTTGGTAGCTAGAGAATAATCTAGAAGTCTAGAGCGAAAGTAAGTTGAAACATTGAGAGTGTGGAGAGTTGTTGTGAAGGAAATCCCTATAAATTATTTACCTCCACTATTTCATGAAGACCGTATGAATGTAAACTCTCGGGATATATATATATAATATATATATTATAATATATATATATTATATATAATATATATATATATATATAATATATATAAACATATATATATACGTAGAAGCACGCTTGTATATATATATATACTATATTTATATATATATATATATATGCTACATACTATATATATATATATAATATATAAGTATATATATATAGTATAATATATATATATATATATAATATATATATATATATATATATATATATATATATAATATATATACTATATATATATATATAAATATATAGTAAATATACATATTAGATATATATATATATATATATATTATATATATATATATATATATATATATATTATATAGTATATATATTATAATATATATATATATATATAGTATATATTTATTAATATATTAATTATTATTATTATACATACACTTATTCCCGCTTAAGCGGGTAGTGGTACGTGCAGCTTCCCTAAATCAATATTTTCCTTCATCTCGCCCCACCCACCTCCTCCATTCCATTCTATCTCTCGCACACGCCCTATCATCCTCCACCTCATCCCTCTCTCTTCATGCATTTCTTTATTCATCCATCCACTTCTTTCTGGTCTCCCTTCCCTCTTCTTCTTATCCCTCCGCCTCCAAACTCTCCTAAACACCCTCTGTTCCTCCATTCTCTCCAGAATGTACAACATCTTACATCTCTTTCTCGCTCTTCTCACAAAACCGCATTTTTCCAATCAACATCTCTCTCTTATCACCCTACTCCTAATCCTCTCTCTTTTACTAACCCCACATTCCAGCTCTCAACCCTTCATCTCAACAACACTTCCAGCTTCTTCTTGGACCTAGCATTCAACCCAATGTTCCCACCCATATAGTACCGCTGGAACACATATTTTTCAACATACTTATCTTTAGTTTATGTGATAAATCCCCCCATTTCCATAATTCATAGACCACTCAATGTCTCATTCTTCTCTACTCTGTGTTACTCTCTTCCTCATCCTCTTCCTTACACAATCCATCCTAAATATCTGAAACCTTTACTTCTTCTATACTACAACCTCCTACTCCTAATCTTATACCCATCCCTCATCTGTTTTCATCCTCCTTCAAACACTAACACTTTACTCTTTCCTGGGTTTATCCTAAGACCTTTTGTCCAACACACCTCTCAACTCGCTTCACCAAATACTACAGCCCTTCGAATTCTTCGCCACTAAGGCAGTATCACGCCAATAGTATCATGTTCACTTCCCCTCTATCACCCCTATCCATCAATTCAACCCCTCTCCCCTCCCTCATAATTCCTAGTGCAGACACTCCTCCATAAATAAATTGAAAGCACGGTTGACCATTACACTCCCTATCTTAACCTCTCTTCACCTCCAAACATCTCAACTCTCCCCTCCCTATACTCTCACACACATTCTGCTTTTCCTATAAAAGGCCCTAATACCTTTACCTAATTTACCCCCTACTCCATATTCCTCCAGCACCTTCCATAATTCCCCCCTCTTCACTCTATCATATGCTTTCTCCAGATCAAGAAAACACCCGACACTTTCCCTTTTCTTTCTATACCTTTCTCCACAAGCATCTCATCGTGGAATACTTTGACTCCACACACCCCTTTCCACCCTAAATCCTCCTTGTTCCTCCCCCATTCTCTCCTCCGTTAAATCTCTTCACCCTCTCAATTAGTATCTCCATACACTTTCCTAACTACACTACAAAAGACAAATATCCCTTATAATTCCCCACTACTCCATCTATCCCCTTTCCCTTTATACAGGGGAACCAACCACCATCCTCCCAATCCTGTGGAACTTCTCCCCTCCTCCAACATAAATTATATATACTATACAGCATTCTCACCCCTCTGCCCTCCCATTGTAACATTTCCATACTACACCAGTCTAGACCTGTGGACTTTCTTTTTTTTCCTTTAGTTAACGCCCACAATAATTTCTTCCATTTGTATTTCCATATCCCCTTCCTGCCCCACTTCCCCCCCACCCTCACCTCTTTGTAAATCCTCCTCATCTCTCCCACCCATTTCATTCAATAATCTCTAAAATATTCCCATCTTTCCCTCACCCTATCCTCCCCTCCTATCCATTTCCCTTCCCTCCCTTAACCCTCTCTCCTAACCCTTCCATCTTCTTCCTTTTTTTATTTTCTTCTTTCAGAATATCTTGCTCCCCGTTTCAAAATTTTCTGTCACTTTTCTACACCAAATTCATTATTTGCATTCTCTTCGCCCTCTCCACCGCCCTCTTTGCTGCCACTCTAACCCTATATTCCTCCCAGCTTTCCCTTCTCCTATTCCCCCACCATTTCACATAAACCTCTTTTTTCTTTTTCACCAACTCTCTTTCACCTCCTCACTCCACCATTCACTTCCTTTCCTTCTACTTGCTTCCACCTTTTTTACTCCACATATCCTTCTGGCCTCTTCACAAATCGTCTCTTTAAATCTCATCCACTCCTCCTCCACTTCCCTAATTTCCGTCCCTCTCACGTCCCTCCACCTATCCTCCATACCCCTCCTAAACCCCCTCTTACACATTGCCTCATCTAATTTTTCCACCTTTATGACTTCTATTC
>JABUQX010013301.1:42500-49496 GCA_015478945.1 Trachelipus rathkii
ATAATATATATATATATATATATATATATATACTTATATATATTATATATATTATGTACGATAGTATCGTATCGGTATCGGTAATCGGTAGTATCGGCCATTTTTGATGGTATCGGTATCTATCGGTATCGGTTAAAATGGTCGATACTTAGCCGATACTTTTTTACTTTTCGGGTGAAAAATTATGAGAAAATTTTTAGGTTCAATAATAAATCTAGTTCGATATAGTAGTAGTGCTTCGAGTTTGAATGCTTTTTTTTCCTCGATTTCCTTTTTAACTTAGATTTTTTAGCGTTTCTCCAACTGGGTTTTAGCGCAACATTTACCTATTTGGACAGTCATTATTATAATTTGTACAGATTTATCTACTTTTTTAGTTGATCAATAGTATTTTTTTTTTTTTGGTACGCAATTTCGTGGAGCGTGTGAGTGCGTGAGTGTTTTTATAAATTTCTAGATTATTATATTTTAGATATTCTGCTGTGATAGGGTTTTAATGTTTTCAAATTTGGTTGTTAGCGTACGAATAACATTTCCCCTCAATTTCTCCTTGGTTTTTTCTATTTGTTCTGTCCTTTTTTTTTTTTTTTTTTTTTGGTGATTGCGTGTGCGTGTGCGGTGCGTGTGCGTGTGCGTGTGCGTGTATGATAGCAGATTTGCACAGGCGTGGCTTTCTTTTGATTTACCAACATCAATGGCTTGCACTCTAACTCTGCATCCATGCAATACTAACTCTAACCCTAATTTTTAGCTCTTGTCTGAGACCCAGATGAATAATCATCCTTCAGCTCGTTTAATATATCCAACTATCTTTTTATAATTACCCGTTTGAAAGGGTGGAAGTTAATGTTGCTTTGTAGATATAAACATTCTATAACACGTCTCGAGAATCTCGAATCTCCTAACTTTGATGTTCTGTGGCTTAAAACTAGTGATGGGACGATTAATCGTCATCGGCTTCTGCTACTGTTTTCCTAACAGAACAGATTTTCATGCCTTTTTTTGATTACCTTACTTCTTCTTACGAGACTGTTATATCTTCTCAACCAAATACTGAGGTCCTCTATTTAGGGGATTTCAATGTACACAAAACCAGGGATGGCACGGAAAAAATCAATTGATTTTTTCAACTGATTTTTTCACTTGATTTTTTGCTCCAAAAAATCATGATTTTTTGCTTTTTTTGATTTTTTGCTTTTTTTATGCTATTTTTTTATATATTTTTTGGATTATTTAACGTGATTAATTTCACTAAAAAAAATTAGAATAATAATATCATAGCAAGGCTACTCTGTTTCAAATTTCTACACTATAAAAATATCAACAAAAGATCATGTTTCAAACATGTTTCTTTTATTTCTGATGTAATATATTATCATTATTACAAATAACACTCTTTAGTTATCCTGTTTCATTGTGTCATAGACTATAAGCCCTATTTTAAGATTTTGAACTCAGATATAGGGCATAAGGTTAAAAATAAACCTTAATCGAACTTAAAAAGTTTGTTTACAAATATTTTTGCGTGACGTCACGATTCTCAAATCTCAAAACATCCAAAAAATCCAAAAATCCAAAAAAATTGATTTTTTTCTCAAAAAATCCAAAAAATCCCCAACCCTGCACAAAACTGAATTGTTGGGTTCCTCTCGTACTGATTTAGTTGGGAGGAAGCCGAATCATCTCAGTATTCTTAACGATCGTGGAGCACTGATTAAAACCCTACACACATTCCGGATCGCCCCCAACCGATTGAACACATCTTGAACCTATGTTTACACCACTATCCTTCTCTCTAATAAATAACCACTTCGCTCCTATCGGTAAACACCTGACCACAATCTCGTATCTCTTAATTATAATACTTTTCTCCATCAAACATCTCCATCCTGCCCTAATGCGGTTTTTCCTGGCACTCTTTGATACGGGCCCGCTGGGGGGGCTTGCGTATGCTCATCTACGCTAATATAATTGACGACTGATTTGACTCTTAATGAGCTTGCAATTCTGCGATAAGTGGGACTGTAATTGTTAATCGGGTATGAGCATGGTTATTCCTTCTTGGACTAAATTCTTTTTCTCCTCAAAATCCATGGTTCGATCGTGCTTGTTCCCTGTCCATTCAGGCTAGAGACAATACTTATCGGGTGTGGAAAAATTCTCGTTCTCCTATCACTCTTGCCAATTTTCATTCAGCTAGCAATCGTTGCAGGGATACTCTCGACGAGCAAAGGGACTTCCATTAAACGAAAATGCGCTGACATCCTTGGTTCTCCTACTGACCACAATTCCTCTGCGGCCTCTTGCTAAAAACATCTCTAACAATTCTGTAAATCATCCTTTCCTCGTCTTATTCGCATCTGATGATTCTGTTGTTAATACTGCAACTGAAGGTCAATCATCGTCTTTTGGCCTCCTATTTTCCTTTAATTCAACCCTGGACGATTCTGGTATTTCTCTTCCTCCTCTTCTCCTCTCAGGTTCCTATGCCTTTACCTGTCATTTCATTCGATCGGGTGGCATGGGCCACTGAAATCTATGAACGTTAGGAAGCGGGTCGCAGATGGCATTCCTCTCCGAAGTTTTTTGAGGAAGCTGGCTTCGTGTGACCCCACCCTCGTTCAAACTTATATTCTCTCATGCTCAATACTTAGCAAACTTTCCTCAGTGTTGGAGCGCGCATATGTCCAACCTAGTCCGAAAAAATGAATGCTCCTCTGATCTTCTAACTTATCGCCTAGTAGCTCCTTGTATTCTTCTAAGATCTTTTTGCAAATCCTTCTCACTCTCACTTCTTTAGATCATACTGGAGTCTCTTTTCCCTTCTTCTGATTACAGTAGCGGCTTTCGGGTGCCGAGATCTATGGCGATCTACTTTCGCTATCTTAACAGATTTATGGTTTTTCCGCTTAGGAACTAAGGGAAGAACTTGTGTGGTGGGGCTTGCATATCCAAAGCATTTGACGGGTATGGCACGCGCCACTGCTCTCCAAGCTTCCCTTCCTTTGGGTTTCTATCTTCTCTTTGCTTACTTATGTCCTAGCTTTCTTTTAAATCGCTCAATGTCGGTTTTCTGGTCAATATGTGGCTTGTGTTCCTACAGGGTTTGTTTTATCTACCTATCTTATTTCTGCTTTTCATCGAATGATCTCTGCACCTGCACATCTACTGCTATCCACTCGTATGTCGAGTGCCTTGACCCTTCATTTTCAACTCTATCAATTCTGCTCCCTCTTTTACTCTAGAATTGCCTCGTCTTAATCTTCCGATTCTATTCTCGTGATCTGGCATAGAATTTAGGGTGGGGTCTCTCAAGCTTGTGAAAATTTAATTCTTAAAAACCCAAACTTCTACAAATCTTTCTCTCTCTTCTAAGACACTTAACTTTTCTATCTCTTTCAACGGTTCTCTCGTCTCTCCTGGTTGACATATAAACTCCTTGGCCTTACATAAACAAAAAAATGTTTTGAAAACCTCAAATCACGGTGGTTGCTAGGTGGCCTCAAGAAAGCTGGGAGTTCTGTTTAGAGTGCGAGACTTTTTTCCGTCTTCTCAGTTACTCCAACCTATTCAAGGGTCTCATGCCGCCTTTAGTTAACTGAGAGTATGCGTCTCATATCTGTGGGGGGCGGGGGCTTTGGTTATCCGGCTTTTGGGTAGGGTCGAGTCAAAGGCCAAAAGCTTATAAACACTGTCTGTACTTTTAGTTCGAGGTTGACCCTTTTACATATAGCGCGCGCCCCGTTAAGGTGCTTACATTCTTTTCTATAGGTACTAGTAGAGGCAAGTGGCTCGAGGGAATATCCCACTCGCGTACCACACCTTTACGACAGCCCTCGTAGCACAAGGGGTTGCTGTGTCTCACACATGAGTTTTGTGTTGATGTTAGTGACTCCAGACTGGTTCGCCTGCGGTGGTTCTTTTCTTTCCTAGACCGACTCTGTTCTGTCGAATTTCTCCATCATGTGGTTTGCCTACTCAACTTTAATTTCCCTCACTTTAAAGCTGCGTCTGTGCTCATCTGCGTAATTTGCGTTAGATGGAATTTTGAGGAGGCGTTCAACACCACTCCTTGAATAGGGTTTCTGCCCGTGGGCGGCGGTGACAACTGTAACAAAAAATAAATAAATAAAAGGTTCTAATAACGCGAATTCCTTTAGCTAAGGTGAAACCCCACAGAATGGCACTCCGACGGTGAAGCCACTTCTAGAATGCATTAAAATGGCATTAACCGAGGAGTTTGCTCGCTTGAACAAAAAAAAAAAAAAAAAAAAGAGAGACTGACGAAGTGGGAGCCGCCTTATCTGCAACCCTGGCAACAGCACTGATAGTAACGATGGTGGCTTTTCAGCAAAATAAACCTCCTGAAGATGAGGATTTGGATATGTTAGACATTTGATAAGTTCAAGGCCGAAATTGCATTGACATCTCATTCACCTTCAAGGATCACACCCCCGAGGGAACCTCATCGGTAAAAATAAAGAGACAGTCATCAAGGGAGCAAAGATAATTCAATTTGCAGTCTGTGAAGAGGAGATGAGGCTCTACGAACCATGAGATGCTGCCTAAAGAAGAGAATCCTTTCATGCGGTGGTATGAAAATGGGCCAAGATTTCATTATTATCCCAGCTGCTTGCAGGCAAATTAATTATCAGCATCCTTCATCAGTCGAGGAGAGGTATTTATACGTGTAGGTCTGTAGGTAGGAATTAAACACGCCAAAAGGAACAGTCTCTCGCCACATACTAGTGAAAGCTTAATGTTTTTGCATAACAATTTGTGAATTTTTGAATTGAGTATTGAATGATATCTATCCTTATCTTAAAGGAGTTTTATTATGTCATGTTTGAGTCATAGCGTTTTTTTTTTTAATTTCATCGTGATTAATTGAGGTCTCTTTTTCATTATTATTGTATTTTGTATCCTTTATATTTGTAGCTAGTTAAAGAATCTTCTGGTAAATTGTAATCATGTTAAAACATAAAGCTAGAAGCTAAAACTTTGTTAATGCTATCTTGAAAATGGAAATGGATATTTTGTTAATAACACAAACAAAAAAAGTCAATTAATATTATATTTGCTATTATTATTCCTTAAAGGTACTATTTTAATTTATAAATAAATATAACTTTGGGCAATTACAATATAAATGACTAAGTAATGTTTGTACAGGGAATGCAATCTTCGAGTTGCCATAGCAGTGCACAACAGTGTCTATCGTATTACTGTGTTTTATTTATTAATTCAAATATCGGTATGTATCGGTATCCGGTATGCGGCGCACTAAAAAATAAGTATCGGTTCGTATCGGTATCGGCTCTTTCTGGTATCGGTATCCTAATATCATATATATATATATATATAAATATATATATATATATATATATATATATATATATATATATATATATATATGATATTATATATATTATATATTATATATATATATACTATATATATATATATATATATCAGTTGTCGGGGTCTCTGTAACTAGAGAACGACAGCACCTACAGTAAAACAACTATATATCTGGCAATGAGCGGACAAATTCTAAGGAGGGGTTTGGAGTCATATTATATATATATATAATATATATATATTATATATATATTATATATATATATAATATATTATTGCGAAACCCACGTTTCGCGCTCCGCTTGTGGCTGAGGAGGACCTATATATAAGTATATCATATATATATATAATATATAAAAAAAACATTTTATTTTTTTAAACTAATGTGTACCAAGGTAGATACCGTCCCGATGGCCAAGAAGTCGGCGGTCTCTCGGCTTTCGGGAACAACAGGGTAGGAACTATTTCCCCCCTCCGGGGAGGGTCTCAGGAACCCCCGCTCTTTGTATTTGGGTGTCGCGGGGGTTCCTCCGCCCTTCCCTTACGGGTATGGAAAACGTCCCCCCCTCTGTTCCCGTCGGCTCGAGCCCCTATAAGGCCGTGATATATATATATATATATATTATATTTTATATATATATAATATATATATTATATATATATAATATATTACTTATATATATATATTTATATAAATATATCTATAATTTAAATACTTATATATATATATATATATATATATATATTATAGTATAATACTTATTATATATATATATATATATATATAATATTTATATATATAATATATTTATATATGGATATATATATAGGTAAAATTTTACTTTTCAGCAGCACTAATTTTTTTAGAGTTCATTTTCGATATTTGTTGGGTTCGATTAAATCGAAAATCGATACTTTGTTATACTTCGAAAAAATACCCTGAAAAAAAATCCGAAAAAAAAATTTTTATTTTTGGTATATATATATATATATATATACTATATACTATATATATATATATAATATATATATTATATATATATATATATATATTAGTAATTATATATATACTATATATATATTATATATACTATATATATATTAGTATATATATATTATATATTATATATATAATATATTATATTATATATATAATATCTATATAAATAATATAATATTATATATAATATATATATATATACTATAAATAATATATATAATTATATATATATAATATAGTATATATAATATTACTATATAATATATATATTATATATATTATATATATATAATATATATTTATATATATATATATATATATATATATATATCTATATATATTATATATATATATATATAGTATATATATTATAATATATATATATATATATATATATATATATATATTTTTAAATATATATATATAATATATTATATATATTATCTATATATTATATATATATATATAGTATTATATAATATATATATATATATATAATATATAATTAATTAATTTAATCCTCTATTTTAAATAATTAAAAGTGAGCAATAGTTTTTCTGAGCACAATTTTATCATCTATTTACAGTCGGTTCGCCAACCTGACGAACTTAAAATAAAACTAAATAAACAATAAA
>JABUQX010013302.1:0-36344 GCA_015478945.1 Trachelipus rathkii
GTTTATGATAGTGAATAAATATATGGTGTAAAACAGAAAAAGAAATGATATAGAATCTTCATCACACTTCACAATTTCTAACAATGATCAGCCTACTTTTTACATATTCTCTTGAGTAGTATATTTTATTAAAATATCGTGATATTTACACAAACCAATTCTGAACTAATACTATAAAGAGAACCTATATTATATTGGATAAATATTTAGGGTATGTGATAATTAATTAACTGTATATATTAATCATATAATTTTAATAAAATAATATTATTTAATTTATATTAATTAATATAAATAAAGCGCTACCGGAAAAAAATATACTCAGTAGTATAGTAATGGGCACGTCTGGGACCAATAAAAGTTGCATTAGGCGAGGAGGGTCCCAGAGCTTTTTTTGAATTAACAGTCAGTGCAACGAACTTGTCGGCCAGATAACAGCTTGTGTATGTTTTTAGGTGGCGAAGATTCACTAGAGTGAAAATAGTGGATTAGACCATCATAGTAGACATAATATATAATTTCCTTTCCGCTAAAGAGCTCTTATATAAATAGAGAGCTACGGATAGACTCACTGTCATTATCAGGCAAGATAGTTTTTGTAAAATCCTAAAATAAAAAGTACTTATTAATGGAACACAAAAAACTAATATATAATTACTAAAGAGACGAGCTAAAATAGAAGAGAAATGAGTCCTCGAGAATATGTTATTCATACTAATCTACGTTTTTCCATAGATATTTATGCGGAGAGATATCGGGTCATATAGGTATAGCCATTGGGTGCTGCCATTTTGCCGCGGTGATAGTGAGTCGAGGGTTGATTTATTATCATTATTTAAGTATAATATAAATATAAATAAAATAAAACAAACAAATATAAATATAACATTATTTTATTTATAAGATATATAAATGGTTATGGCTGAATAATTAGCAATTAGAGACTAGACCAATAAATTAATATATAATATATTATATAATATATTAATTATAAATAATAATACTAATAATTTATATATATAATCTACTATATTATATAGTATATATAATTAATGAATATCTAATTGAGGTAAATTATATATATAATATAATATACTATATATATATATTATATATATATATAAATATATAATATTATATATATAATATATATATATAATATTTAATTTATCTTAATATATTCAATAATCATATATTACTATATAATATATAGTATATATATATATATATAGCATATATGGCATTACTATATATTAGTGCTTACCATACCTCCGTCAAGGTAGACTAATTTAGTATGCAAGCTCCACGTTACGTGCTATACACGTCAGGATTTCGCGTTACGTATAGCTGTGAGGTCATAGACTAATTTTTATCGAAATATATTATATTATATACAATATAATAATATATATATTATAATATACTAACGGGTATTTTTTTATATATAAGAATTTTTTTTTATTATTTGGAACATAATTATATGCTATAATATATATACTTCATAAATATTATATATATATATATATATATATTAATATATAATATATATATATAATATAATATAATATATAATTAATATATAATATATATATTAATAATCATAATAAAGTAATTATTATATAATAATATATATAATAAGTAATAATATATTATATATAATATAGATATAATATTATATATTATAATTATAATATATATATAAATATATTATATATATATATAGGCACCTAAATAAGGGAGGCTCTGACGAGACCGGGGAACAAGAAGGGGGGACAGTATTATTCCCATATTGCCCTAGTAAGTGGAGAAGAGCGGAGGAACTCTGCCACGCGACACACCAAAAAGAGCGTGGAAATGTAATCCGGTAAAGACCTACCACCGGAGGGTGAGGGAAATAGTTCACTACCTATCATAGATCGTATTCCCCGGGAAGTGAGCCGTAAGAGACCCCTATAGACCTCCTGACCATCGGTAGTGGTATTCATATAATACTCACTTAGGGTACGCATTAGTTATTATAAAACATTATTATTTATTTATTTAAAACTAATGTATGTATCCATAGCCAAGGTAATAGACCGCTCATCCGAGATGAAGAGTACGGGTATCCACTTTCTTCCGCCATATCCGGGAACGACATGAGGTAATGTTCTAGAGCGGGGAATTGTTCCGCGGCCAAGCTCAGGAAGTCGGCAGGGGAACGAGTCCGGCGCTAACTTTGTTCAAAATGAAGTGTCGCGGAGTGGGTCTCTATCGCTAAGTCGGAGTCGGAGTCGGTAATTTCACACCCCTCGCACGGTCACGAGTCAAAGTCGGAGTCAGGAGGGATTTCAGAAGGAGAAGCTATCCTCCCGATGCTGCGAGATTCCCGTCGAGGCTCCGAGGCCCCACTACTTGGGGCGTGAATTCACACACACACTAGAAAGAATCCGCCCACAGAACTGATGGGTAGGCTTTTGGAATGAAATTCAAGAATTTAATTATATGTCGATATGTGAAAGCTGAGTTAATAACAATAAGTATAAAGAATAATAATTAGTAGATGAATGAAATGGGTTTTAATAGATTATTAATTAGCGAAGTGGGACAGGTGAGATGTTATTATTATATAGCTAATTCATCTTTGAATTTTAATATTTGTATATTATATGTGAGATTGAGGTTGAGATGCGAAGGTAAATTTAAAGATGGAATGGAGTGATAGTGGTATAGAAGGTATTAGATCACTAATAATGGAGAATTATAGAAGAGAGTAGGAAAGCGCCCTGCGTTATTGTATAAGCTAGTTGATTAATTTTATTTCGACCTATTGTATAGTAATTATATATATTTTCTCTTAAATATATATATAATATATAAATAATATATATAATATAATATATATATTATATTATATATTAATATTATATATATATAATATATTTATATTAGAAATGCTTTAGAATCAATTAACATTACTTAAGTATTTGCCTATTCATAACTAATTTATTAAATTGAACTTGGGTCTTTATTTAAAAATTGACTTACAAGATTTTATGGTATATTAATGTATCCTACACACTGTTTTATTTATGAGGAGACTTTTATTGCTTATAGCGATATATTTATTTGTAGTTAGTTAGCGTATCAATTAACCCAATAAGGTGCGTGGTTATTTTTAATAAAATAATAGATTGATAGGCAAGGGTCGCTCAAGATAAGACCAGAATTATAGCAGATTAAATGAAAATCTATAGATATCCTATAAACAAATGTAAAAACACTGCCAGTAAGAATGACAAAATTTGTATAAACGAGTATGACACGTTAATTTATATATAGTTTGAGGTGTCACTAATACCGCTATCTATCAAATAATTTATATGAGAGGAGAGTGTCTACAAATACCTGAGTAAAATACACGCTTATGAATATTGCGATGCTCCGCTTATTCGTTTCAGTCTTAAATTATATAAATATTTAGTCTTGCTGGATCTTGAACTGGGTCTGCTCTTACTAATGCATTATCAAGATAAAAGATGGTAAAAATACAGTGCCCATCAATAAATTAGGTCAGGTGTTTCCTTTCTTTTTTTGATTAAATACTATTAACCTTAATATATCTCTAATTATCTCTTAATCTGCTACTAAACCTGTATAGTATATTATAATATTATAATATATATATATGATTATATATATGTATATTATTATATAATATATATATTTATATATATAATATAATATTTTAGTTAAAGGAGACATATAATAAAGCTGAACTGCCGACTTAAGATCGTTTAATGTTTATAGGCCTTATAAGTATCTAGAGAATATATTTAGCACAACTACTCATGATAAGTTTTAAATTGTAAATTGTTTTAACTTTTTGCAACGTTGAAACACTTTATTATAGTCAAATAATTAACTTATTTGTAATTATAAGATTAGCGTTATGACATTTGTTGTTTTAATAACACTATTTAAAGGGTCCTACAATTTATATAAATATACGGTAGAAAATTAATATAGTCACTTAAGATCGCATGAGAGGGTTAGTCAATGTAAAGTGATTTAAATTTAAGGCGTTATATTTAAATTAGTAAATAATTCTAATTACCTAAATAAACATTATTTCTTATAATTTTTCACAATCAGTATTATTATTATTTAGAATACGGTCTATATTTTAATTATTCTCATTATACATCAGATGCATATCAAATTCCTTTTAATAAATATCAAGTCTCTTCACACCTATTAATACTTTAAGAATTTAATTTACATCATAATTAATTGCTATTGTATTATACTACTAATATAATTTGAATATGTTGCTTGTAACCAGTGATTTAAATTTGGAAGTGCAAGATCAGAATTACCAGAGTAGAAATTTTAATGTTGATATATGGAAATTTATGTATATGCATACCAACAATAGATGCAAGCAGATAAGAATTCTGTATCCTTTTCATTGTAGAATAATTAAATTTTCTAAATATATTATATAATTAAATAAAGCCTATCTATTGAATATTCGAAGCTTTCTCATGAATATTCAGGCTTTCAACTTAAAATTAAGGTATGCTATATTCATCATGTTCACTTAGGATCTTTGATAATTAAATTTAGAAATATATATTACTGGTGTCCCTAAATTAAATATAGACTGATGACAAAAACACTATAATTTATCTTTACACTAAAATTATGCTTTGCTTGAGCTACTTCACACTGTTTGCCGAATTTGGCCCTATTATTGTACCATTGTTAGTCTTAATTTTTGGTTTACTCTTAGTCGCTTAGCAGGGACAATAAAATAACCACCCAGGCCTGCAATTCACTCTACTTGGATCACAGATACCTGCGTGCTAACTTTCCTATAAAGGGTATGTAAATGGTTATAGTACTTCACAATTAGATACAGGATTGCTTTCGCAAGTTCATTGAGTATGAAGTCATAGCATTAATGAAAAAAAAACAAAAAATGATAAATGTACACACACTCACATTCTCCCATTACACTGAAGAATCCAAAAATATGACGAAACACAAAATGGCTGGAACTACTAAAATAAGTAGCTATCCACACTTAGCGCCTTTTTTGCGAGAGTTGGGATCGATTTGCTTTACTAACCACACTCAGCTTGTGAGCGCCTATCCGGGCAATTTATATTATATAATTTATGAGAGAGGTCATTATCAAATATTCCAAAAATACCATAAAAATAATTACCAATATATATATTTATTAATTAGAAATTAATTACTATTCTGGCGTACAATATAAAATTCAACACCTAATACCCCCAAAGTACAATATCAATGATAAGAGTACCGGCAGAAACATAAAGCTTTACTGGATTTAAAGAATAAAGAAATTCTGTATTCTTATGATGTCCATATCACATTATTTATTCATTAATTAACAGTTAGTTTTTTATATATTAATATTCCTATTTATATTCAAGTTTTTCGATAACCTTCGGATATGTGTGAGCGTAGGAGTCAACTATGGATTATATAAAAGAATATAGAAATAAAAGAAAATATGAATAATATTAATTGCACGTATTGCTACTTTCGCAGACACATTGCTTTGTGCATAAGCATAGATTAGAGTGCAACAATAATTTGTAAATATTGGACTTATTAAAGATTATAAATATTTAATTTATACTTATAGATTAACATTTTTTAGGTTTATTTTTTGCTTAAATGTTGCAATAACGTTTTGCTTAATTCTATCCCAAAATATGAATGTTCTCTTTGTATTTCAAACCTAATAATTTTATTTAGACCTGTAAAATTTATAAGAATCAGTGGATGGCAACACTTCTCTGCTCTACTATTACCTAACATGTGTATATTTTGACCTATTGGTTTTAAACTTTTTACATACCTTTTTCCTTATTTGGCATATTTTGGAAATAAAAATTTGTTTGTGAATTTAACTCTACGTACATTCAAACATGTTGTTTTTTTAAACAACGACAACAATTGGGCCCATTGGCTTTTTAAACTCTACATTACCGCTTTATGCATTTTTGCTAGACCCCCTTATATTATTTAAGCCTATGGGCTATTAAAAATAAAAACTTATTTGACATTGCAATGTTTGTATTTTGCATTTGGCCCAATCATCGGTCTTCCTTTGATAAAAAAAATACTTTTGAACCCATGTGGTCCTTTTTTTGATAGTTAATAATATAAAAAATAAAGATTTTGCTTTTGAAATCTCATTGATTCTGGTTTAAACTGGTTGCATATTGCACAACAGTGCTACCTTATACTCCTATTCCCTTTTTTGTCTCTGGTTTTACAACAGTGCCTATTAGGCCTATATCACAAACATGGTTCAAAGCTAAAATCTTACTTTAAAATTTTTATTTGACTTTACATTTAGCCATCGGCTTCTTAAAAAAAAAAATACTTTGACCCATGTGGTCTATTTTTTGATTGTTAAAAAAAAAAAAAGATTTTGCATTGAATTTCATTTAATTCTGGATTGAACTGGTTGCACAACAGCAGTGCTAGATTATACTCCTATTACCCTTTTTTATGTCTCTGGGTTTACAATAGTGCTTATTATATCACAAACATTGTTCAAAGCTAAAATCTTACTTTAAAGTTTTTAATTGCACAATTTATTTGTTTTTACACACTTGTCCTTATGGACTGCTTGAATAAATTTGAGTAATTCATTTTGCCTTTCCATGCTTATTACCAAATGTTGAATATTTTGCTTTATTATTGTACTACATATTGCTTGAACTCTTGCTTAGTACTGATTATTAAATACTTTAATTTGGTCTCTTGCATATGAAGTTTATATTTGTTTACTAGAATATCTGGCATTCATGCTGGACTTAATTTTTGATTGTTTATTTTATTGCATGTTGCTCTGGATTGAAATTTGTTTTAAAATTGCTTGCACTTTGAACACTGCTTCCCTTAATTTGCTGAACGGAGCATAAGAACATTTCTTATGTCTTGATGTTCTTCAGCAAATTCTTTTTTCTGGGGAGGATATTAAAATATTTTTTCCTGTATTAAACGCTTACTTGGATTGCTATTAACTATTTTTTAAATTGAGACTTGGGTCTTTTTTAAAATGCTTACAAGATTTTAGAGTATTCTTGTATCCCACTGTTTTGGAGACTTTTTGCTTTAGCGATATATTTTTAGTTAGTTAGGCAATACCCAAGGGCGTGGGTTTAAAAAAATAATTGCAAAGCAAGGGTCGCTCAGAGCAGAATTGCTGTTAAGAACTAGATATTTAAAAATGTAGCCGTACTCTTCCCAAGTGTGAAAATTTATTTTAAAAGTTTGGCTTATCCTATAATTTACACTAATAAAAAATTATGAAGTCCTTACAAACCGTAATTAGTAATCTCTTAAACGTTATAAACTTAATATAAATAAATATTTTTAGTTCATTTTTGCTTTAAAACACTTATAAGATTTATTATTAAAAAAGATGAATAATAACACAGTTAGCCTCAACATAAATAAAGGATCCAAGTGTAGAGTATCCATTTATCTTATTTTGAGTCATCAAAACCATTATATATACCTCTCAATAAACCAATACTTAAAATTCTACTTATCCATACAACAAAACTGACTTTAAGTTTGGAGGACATAAGCTCTTCTGTCCGGACTAGATTTGATTTAGGCCTTAAGCTAAGAAATTATTGTCAACTAATCCTATAACTATATTTCATTACTATAATTATGACCCTTATCCTAAGTTATCATAGAATTAGATAAACTATAAATATAGAGTATAATTATTAAAATTTCACAATTATCAGTAATATCTAGCAAAATTGTAACTAAATAAAACATAAATATTAATTCATTATTTTTGAATCTTTATACATTTTTAGATATTAACGCATAAATTAACTTAAGACCACTCAATTTTATTATGGACAGTTAACAGACTAATCTAGTTAACCATAAACTGTTCCATAATTTTTATAATTTATTTATTTAAATTTAATGTAATTAATTTATCATCTTAAAAATAATATTTTCTTAATTCAGATATTAAACATATTAAATTATTATTTAAAATATTTCTTACTTTGGGAAAAAGAAATAAAATTTGTGTATATATTATTTAATTTCCCTTACAATTAAAATTTTTATAATTATTAATAAATATTTATATATATTATATAAATATATAGTGATCAGTTAATATATATATTATATATAATAGAGTTTATAATATTATATATATATATATATAATAATTATTAATCAATAATATAAAGTTAGAGTCATGACGTCTACAGTTATAAACGAAGTCACGGCGGAAATCCTGAACGTGGTGAGTATTAAGAACGTCACGTCACGGAGGTTGCATGTACTTAATACTTATTTCTGAACTTAAAGAATTTTATTAATCATGAACAAAAATAATCATGAGCGAAAACTCAAAATGTGTGTAGGTTAATCAGCTGGTCTATAAACATATATTTACCGTACATCAACCTATTAATTATAATATAATTATATATATATATTATAATAAATATATATATAATTATATAATTAAAAAATAATATATAAATTATATAATAAATATATATATATATATATATATATATATATATATTATTATTATATTATAATATTATTAGTTATTTAGTAATAATAATAATTAATTTAGGGTTTTATACTTATAACATTGCATCAGTAATTGCACGATTTCCACATATTTATAACTTTTTTCTTTTATAATCAATTAAGTAAATAATATATATTTGTTATCACACTATCCATTAATTTTTATGTATTTTATTTTATTAATTTAAAATATTTATTATATATTTTTATTACGTACATATTATATATTATGAGTATATATTATTTAATTATAAAATTTAAAACCGTTGAATTAATTTTTATAAAATACTAAATTTAATAAAATTTAATTAATTATTCGATTAATTATTTAAATATAAATATTCAGATTATGTAATTCTGAATTTGAGGAATTTATTATTAGATATAAATACGATCATTATCGTAATCGTCATTATCATTTATCTTCATGCCACCTTAACATAAGATTACTGTAAATAAATTCCACATTATATGTTTTATACATTATTTTTTGAAGTATTTAATATAAAATATGCATATTTTCATTAAAAAAACTTAATAGTATCTCAAATCGTTATAATAACCGCGTAGCATAAGCAAAAGTAATGTCTATATAAAACTTCAAAAGATATCTTCAAGATTAATTCGTATTTGATTATGTAACATTTTTTGTAATTCAATAAGTTTATTTATTGCAAATGATTTTTCCTGCTTTCCTATATGTGAAGTAAAGTACGACAAAATTGAAAAATCTTTATCGAACACTTCAGCAAAGTATTTTACCTAAAAAATTTGAGTAGATTTTAACTACAACTTCAATATGTCCTGACACAATCTCTACTTACTAACTTCTTCACACTGTTATATACGTTCATTAATGACATGTGCGTACAACACCGCAATTGATATTGATTAAATCCTCGAGAATTATGGTGAATTTTAATAATTACTGGGCGTGAGCCTGCGATGGTAAGAATACTCTTTAGTTTTACAAAAACATCTTTTTAACTAAAAACTATGTAATTAGGATAATTGTGGCTGCACAAAATTTATTTTATAATATAATTTAGTTAATTTTAATATATATTTAAAGAAATTAATAATTAAATAATTTCATATATACGTGTAGTTGATTTAATTAAAACTTACAACATATAAGTATATAGAGTAACACAACACTGTAATCTCCACTAGATACCGATACGGGCGCGCTCGGTAATATATATAACGTTTTCCAGGTTTAACGCAAATCTTCTTGGTTTCGTAATTGGGTTTTTAATGTAATTAATTTGTTTCTCAATTTTTTTGGAAGCGTTTCCGAGTTCGATTTGTTTTGGCACACGGGCTGCCAGAACGCGTGAGCTTAATCTTGGAAACGCAAAAGCATAGGGTAGAAATTTATAAAACACTACTGTAGATCATAGTCTAGACCCGAACCACTTGTTGACGAATTAAATTCTTATGAAATACCTCATTACCGTAGACTGCATTGATCAAGGAGATCCAGCTGACTATTATGGGCCGGGGTACTTACGACCATAAGCAAAAGCCTTTGTCGAAGGTCCCCACAACATAAAGAGAGATAGAAAAGCAAAACTGAGGATATATATTATTAAGTATATTTTACAATGTGAACCTTAGTATACACATAATCGAGCCCCCTTACTAGTTAAAATAGCTGCGGTATTTCCACAAGCCCCGACTTGCTAGCCCGGTGTGACTAAAATCGACTGCAGAAACGCTTCGAATTGAGAAAAAAAATTACAAAAATGAAAAGTAAGTTTAAGAAGAAAGGATATATATAATTGAGTGCGACTGGAAACTGGAAAGAATGCCACCTTGATCGGATCAGCTGACAATTGCATAACAATAAGTCACCATGAGTTCTCAGTCCACGTGTTTCAGGTCTCTATTAATTATTTATTTGTAATATTTTTACATATCTTATTTAAAAAATTAGTTGAATAATTTTAATTTTTAGTTAATATAATTTGAGAATTATTAATTTCTGGCAGTAGAATAGAAATTTAACAAGAAAGGTAAATATAAATTTACTTGATAAAGATTATAAAATTTGACTGTAATATTTTATAATTATTAATATAACTATCTCTTCTTTAAGAATAAAATAATCTAGATTCCTTTATATACACTTCATCTCTTACTCATCATCTAATCTATCACTAAAATATATATTACTCTCTTCATCTCTCCTCACCTCTATCTATTCCTACTCTATCTCGCTTCGTTCAATCTCTCACTCTCTATCTCTCTTCCTCTCTCATCTATTCAATTACTCAGATCTCGTTCCCAAAAATGTCTAGACAATCATTGCTTATTCTCTCTTCTTTTCTTCTCTTACTTCTCTTCTCTCTAGTGATTACTTAATCTCATATATAGCATGAAGAAGAAACGAAAATAAGATTTCTCATTTCTCTTCTATATTAACTATATATAAGTATATATACTAATATATATACTATTAAGAAGAGTTAATATATATATATAATATATATATACTATATATAATATATTTTCAGATGTAGTAATTATAATATAATTAAATAAGTAATTCATATATATCAAGTATTGTACAATTATACTTCTAACCAGTTCAAAGAATTAATGGATCATGTACGCTGTTGTTTCGGGTTCCTTGGTCTTTCTAGGCAAAATTTGGGTTAAGTAATATCTGCGGTATCTAAGAATTTGGTCCGGGCTGTACAATCTATTCCTCCAAAATAGCAAGTACGGCAAGACCGATCTAAGACCGTTGGGGCTGCTGGCAACGTAATTTAATTTTTTAATCCCGGGTGCCGCTCAAAGTGTGGAGAATCTGATCTGTTTCATACTGAGAGTCTTTTCGCCATCGAGATCACTAAAAACATCATTTTAATCAGCAATTATTCGATTGTGGATAAATGTATGAAGGCTTTGTGTATATAACTAAATTGTTTTAACTTTGGGGACAATGGTTCGACTGCCTATTACCTGTCTCTTCGAAAGCAAAGCATTTAAATGTAATGCAATGTCTGCTCCAAAATCGTATCTAAGTCGGATGAATCAGCTTTTTGTAAATATTTAGCTGATTTATGAATGTCGTGTGGGTCGGTTTCCAGTGAGATTTGATAAGAATAAAACTTTTCTGAAAAATTCCGCTGTATGCAAAACTCGCCTATTCTTAATCTGTGACAGCTTAATTTAAATCGATAGTTTGACTTCCGTAAAAAGAGCTCAATTGATAATCTTCTTTCCTTCTCTTCTGCCGCACTTATCGTCTCTCGATATCAGTATGAGGTCTTTTTATGAAAGGTAAATCTGTTTTTCTTGGCTAATTTTGTAGGTTTCTAAGAACTTGCTAATTTCGATTGATAGTGACACGAGAGTTTACAAATTAATAGACCGTGCAAATCCATACTTCAGATTGTAACTTTTTAATTTCAGCAATCAAATCTTTCAAGTTTATTGTCTCATAATTGCTCTCTCGTCCTCTCTCTGCTCTCTCTACAGGACCATACTCATGTCTATTCTCATCCTACGAACTCCATTTTTTTCAAAAATTCCCTTTTGCCATCTTGTGCGAATGGACTGGTCCTCTGCGTCATTTTATCTTCAAGATATAGTGTTAAAGCCTTAAAATACTCCAAGCCTTGTTTAGGCTTTTACAAGCTTCTCTTTCCTGCTCGAGACTGACCTCCCTCTCTCCTGTCCCATCATATCGTGTTTCTGACAGTTATCATTTCTTGAATCATAAGATCTAAAATCCCTCTCGCAACCGATCTAAAGCATGCGAGAAAACACGTAATTCATCAAATTTCTGCAATCGCGCAATACGACAAAAAAAGAAACCTCGCTCGTGTATCACACATGGTGGCATCAGCGCTGATCTCCCACTAAATTCAATGCTGGACATGAGACTGACCATGGTAAGCAAATATGCCTGAATCGTTGGGACCTTCCCTTTAATCTCTGTTTGCCAGGTCCAGAACTTATATCTCGTTTCGTTACCTATCTTTGGTAGCTCTGATCATAATGTCCCAAAATCTGCTCACCCTTGCCAACTTCATTTAGTAAATGATTTCAATTCTTATAAAGTTCATTAAGTTCAGGACTTTGCAACCAAGATACAAAACTGACCGTCTTTTATTTAAACTTTTACTTCATCTTCCGTTTGAACTATTTTGGATCTCCATACCTTTTTATTCGATAAAACTGAGTTGATATCCTTTCTTTGCTTCATCTTCTTAATCAGATTAGAGAAAACAACAATAAATAAAAAAAAAGAAAATATTTTGTCAATTTTTTAACAATAACACATATTCTATATTTTTTCTATAATTAAAAAAAAAACATATATTATGAAATGATTCTTTAAATTTATTTATTATTTATTTATAAAAAAAAAAAAACACTGATTGTTGGATCCTTTTCTTTAGGTCTTTTTTGGTGATTTTTTTCTGACACCTTTTATTTTGTAAAACTTTTAATGTAGCTTTAAGCGTTAATTAAGCAATAACATTTGCTTTTTCTTATAATAAAAAAAACACTTTTGTTGTGTAATTTATTATGAAATTATATACAAAAAAGGCAAAATGTATGTTAGAATCTAGTCGATTGTAACAAAACGTATACTCTTTTGTATAATTTTCCTATTTTACTTTATTTTTAGTGTGATTGGTGTTTTTTGTACAAATAATATATTCTTTATATTTAATTATTTTTACTCACAATAAAGAAGTTCTAGTTGATAATTAGCGAGGTTTTCCCTCCACTCCAAGTAAAGGTTCGATTGGTTGGTCTGTCACACATTGTGACCGTCTGGACAGGAAAGACTAATGTGGAGAGTTGACGGCCTTTTGTAGTCAGAAGCGTCCAGGTACGTGTAGTCGAATATCCCTCGTACGTCTCCTTATGATCCTCGGTCTCGAAGTCGTTAGTTACCACGGTCTAGGAGATAAAACGGAAGGCGATAGCGACGACCATCCATCCTAGCAAGGTCGCCAGTCTCGGACTTTTGACAAGTAACCCGAGAAACTGGTATGTCCCCATCTAAAGTCCGATTGGTTGAAGTAAATGATACGCTGGTAGTTTTTTCCCATTTATTTCCCCATCCAAAAACAAGACATATTTAAAATCGATATACAAAAAAAAACTGTAAATTAAAATAATACAAAAATACTGTAGTATAATATAAATAATTATTTAATTAAAAATTAGTAGTTGTTAAAACATTATTACATTAGATAAATAAGTTTTTACTTTAAATATCCAAAATAATATAAAAATGTTTATTTCATGAATCTTACAACAATGACATATTAAGGCAAAAGGTTTGCATATTTCATGAACTCAAAATTGTATAAAATTATAATAAAAATTACATAGAATCATATTAAAAATTATATAAAAATAATAAAGTTAATTACATAATAAAAGAAGTTCTTATAATATAATTACATTTTTATTCAAATGAAACATTTCTTAATTAATTAAGTTAATTAATTTTAATTAAAATATTATAAAGAAATATAATTCAATAAACAAAAGAAAATATAATAAATGTTAATATTTACAAAATATTATTATTATTATCATTATTATTATTATTATTATTATTATTATTATTATTATTATTATTATTATTATTATTATTATTATTATTATTATTATTATTATTATTATTATTATTATTATTATTATTATTATTATTATTATTATTATTATTATTATTATTATTATTATTATTATTATTATTATTTAAAATATCATTAATAAATTTATTATTAAAATTATTAAAATAATTAAATTTCAATCATTACCTTTACTTGATATCTCGAACTTCCTATCTATCCCAATTGGGATGAATAGCCATTCGTTACATTGAAGCGGCTATTGATTTTCTCTGTTCCCTGTTTATTTTTAATATAAATTTTAAAAAGAAATAAAGAACAAATAAAAATGTATATATTAAAAAACATTTTTAATATATATAATATACTATTATATATATATATATATATGCAATATATATATATATATCTTATATTAACAAATCTTATATGTATCCTTGGATAGACATATATAACTTACTATACATGTATATATTCATAATAATAATATATATATATAATAATAAAAATATAAAATAATAACAACTATTGCTTCAATAACCAACCAACATAATAACTCTATGTAATAGCCATATATATCATAATAATAATAATAATAACATATGTGTGTATATATAATATATATATGTAATAATAATAATAAACATATATATGTAATA
Source organism: Trachelipus rathkii (assembly GCA_015478945.1). Classification (NCBI taxonomy): domain Eukaryota; kingdom Metazoa; phylum Arthropoda; class Malacostraca; order Isopoda; family Trachelipodidae; genus Trachelipus; species Trachelipus rathkii. The sequence goes on from JABUQX010013302.1 coordinate 14,885, forward strand.
ATATATATATATATATATATAACATATATATCTTATATAATAACATATATGTATAAATAATATCAATATATATATAAATATATATATATATATATATATATATATATATATATATATATATATATATATATATTTAATATATATTTAATATATATTCAATACATATTATTTATAAAGATATTTTCCACCATATTAAATAAAATGCTTTTAATATTTTTTGGAACTTTATTTATTTATTCAACCCCGAATCCTACTTCTAAATGTCTACAAATATTCCAAGCTTAAGGCTTGTTATCTCTCGGTCCCGTCTGTTCCAACTAATAACCGTCCCGAGATTTTGGGCCCTTTTAAAACATTCGGTAACTACTTCTCCCTTCTACTAGTCCCTCATTCTTTTTCTCTTTTCCAAACTACTGGCTCTTTCTTTCTCCCCCCACGATCTCTCTTTCTCTCTTTCTCTCTCTTTTCCAGTGAGTATCTTAAAAGAGGGGTTTTGGGGACACAGATGGGGCATCCCTCCGGATTTAAGTTTTTGGAGACTGTTCTCATAGAGTTTTTGACTTGTGGTTTTCGGGAAATATTACGAAATTAATTTCATGCTTTTATGGATCATAAAAGCTAAAGATGAGACACAAAAGTGTCAATATGTAAACAGATTTATTTCCAAATGCTATTAAATTATGAGCTCATGGCGCCATCGTTCACCGAAGACTAAACATTGAGAGGAATTGGAGTGCTAAATAGACATAAATGAGAGTTTAATGTCTTTATGGAGTAATATTCTCAATATTACAATATTATCTCCACCCCCGGAAATTGAAGCCAGGATTGGTTTCTTATTAAAAAAAAACTGCACTCAATTCGTCCTAATTCAAAGACTAGAAATTAATATTTAATTATTTAACTTAAGGGTAGATGAAGCCAAAGCTAGTTGAAAATTGGTTTCTTTTGAATTTAAATTTTACTTGAATACAAAAATCTGATTGAATAAACTTGATATAAATTATAATTAAGATTTTGTTTTTTGGGATGAATTAATTTAAAGAATATTACTTTAAATATTTTTAATTTATTAATTTAATTTAATTTATTTTTCAATTAAAAATTGTTAGATGTTAGCATCCTTATGATACGGAGTTAAAATTATTTATTTAAATTTATTTAGTCTTCTATGATCAATTCCATGAATGTTAGTAAAAGAAAAGTTTTTACGTCACAATGTAAGCTTGACAAATGTGTACAAAAGATTTTGTCTTTAATTATACAGAGATGCATTTGTAAAACACAACTAAAATAGTAAGAAGATTAATTAAAGCATTAGCAGATCACATAACAAAAATATGTTAATTTAATATTTTTCCCAATTATTAATAAGCAAGCCATTAGTATGGCAAGAAAATTTTATGAAAAGATTAATGAACAATTTGTGAAAGCATTAGTATTGTAAAACATTCACAATTAATAAGAAAACATATTAATAAGCAATGTTTGTAATTTGTAGATGTAGTGGTTAAATGTAAAGTATAAACCATTGTTCTCTCTGATTGTTGGATCGTACGACAATATTCATGGGCATCCCCATAGTTCATTATTCGAACAATCGAACGTTAAAAGAATGGGTTTTGGACTGTATGACAGTATGTCCTTTGTTGAATGTAACGTAATGTTTATTGGACTGTGGGTTATGTTAGTTATGTAAAATCGCCCTTAAATTTTGATTATTATAAATTAATTGGAATCGCTTTAACGTTATATGAAAATATTTTAGTTTAATTTGGTCGCCATCAAATACGTTAAAATGATTAAAATTTTGGGGTTAGGGTTATTGGGGCTTTTATAATATAATTTATAATTATAATTATAAAATTATTTATTAATTTAAATTTTAAGATTTAAATTACAATTATTAACTTAAACTTGTTAAAGTCAATTTCAGTTAAATATTTTAGTTCTAATTGGGTAATTGGGTTTCAACAACTTTCTTTTTAATTAATAATTAAATAATTATAAAATTATTAAATTATTTTAATTTAAACGTTAATAAGAAGTTATAAATTATTTATTTTAAAACTTCTAACTTTATTTTTTTTCCGTTAAGATTCGTTTTATTTAAAATATTTGAAAAGTTTCTGATTATTTAAATTCTAAAATTAATCTAAAATTAAATGTTCATTAATACTTTTATGTTTTCAAAAAAGTAGAAATGCTTAGGCTAATAACTGGGTATTGTCGCTTTAAACTTTAGTTAAAAAGTTATTTTTTATAGGATAAATAAAATAATAGTTTTGATTAAAATTAAAATGAAATTTTAAAATTAAGATTATTTCCGAGTATATTATTAATTAAATATATTAAATCGTTAAATTACCTTTAATTATAAATTTATATTGATTTTAGGATTTTAAAGTTGTATTAAGTTCAATAGATTTCTGATAATAAAAATAAATTTTCTAACATGAAATCAAGTTTTGATAGCTTTTTGATAATTAAAATAAAGATAAGTAAGTTTTAAGTGAATACTTAAAAATTATTAACATTTTGATTATAATTAAAATTAAAATTAAAATTAAAAATTAAAGAGGTTCTTAATATTAATTAAAAATTCTGATTTATAGCATAAGTAATTTTTGATTAACTTAAAAGTAAACAAACTGAAAAATATATATAGCTACCTAGAAAATTCTTTCAGATTAAAGGAAATTAAAAAATTCTTAATATTCATTGAATTACTGAGGAAATCAAGAGGAAAATAATAGATCCTTAATAAAATTAAGAAACAAAATAAAATTAAGTTAAAAAACCGATTCACAGCAGTGATAAATTTTATGTTGAAGAAATTAAAATAATTACAAAGATGAATGGTAACCATTATAATTAATACTTAATAACTAATTAATAACGTTCTGAATATACATCTATTTTTATTATTATTCAGTAAAACAAAATTTTTTAACTAAAATTTTCGTTTTTTATAGATTTTCTTAAAATAAAAATAAAATAAAATAAAAAAAAATTACGTGAAATAAAATTTCAAAATTTTCCGATTTTAAGATTTTTTTTTTTTTTTATTTAAAAGAATAATGTAGTAAATAACAGATAAGAATCAAGAATTCCGTATTGAACGAACATTCTAATAATAAAAATACAAGACCACTATTTCCTAAAATTACAAGTAAAAAATGCAAAATAATAATATAAAAATGTAAAATATGTAAAGTTTTTATTTCTTGTGATAAAACTTAAGAAACCTAAAGATTATAAAAGTAAAAAATGTAAAATGTGTAAAGATTTTCCTTATTCTGTGATAAAACTTAAACCTAAGGATATAAAAATAAAATATGAGCATATTGAACTTTTTAGTTTCTCAAATAAATAGTTGATGATCTCTCCAATATATGCACAATGACCTTGAGGCAATTAGTATAGCTCCCTTATCACATCTTGCTTAACAGAACTTGTGATTTGAGTTCCTTGGGACTCAGATGGTATAAATCTCCTAAATTTCATTATCTTGAAGTTAAAGACTTGAAGTTGATTTTTCTTCTTGTTTGCAACTCTTGAAGTCACAAACTTGATGTTGATTCTTTTTTCTTGTTTGTAACTCTTGAAGTCACAAACTTGATGTTGATTCTTCCTTCTTGCTTGTAACTCTTGAAGTTACAATCTTCGGACTTCGCCAAGATTACTAATGAGGTTCTTTCGAAGGATCTCCATTCAATTGTATCTCTTTTTTCACATTTCCTGATGACATTATGGAAATTGTTGTTATGCTGTTATCATCATCTTTTCTTTCAAAAGGTTTTCAGATGAAAGTTGCCAAAATTCAACTTAATCCTTCTGTCTGATAGATGATAGAGATCGAAAGTACTCTTTTTTTTTTTTTTTAATGAAAAGAGTTTCATGATCGAAATTATAAAAATTTACTTAATTCTACGGAATTCTGTCATAGCATTCAACTAGAATTCATTTCTAAATTTATCAAAATTATATTTACAATAAATCTGAATAAAAATAATGGAATTAATTGATAAGATTTGAAGAGAAATGTTCATATTATTTCTTGATTATCTTCTTTAATCATTAATCAAAATTCCATTTAAAATTTCTTAATATTAAATAGGAACTATTCAGTTTCCATTTGAACTTATTTTCTATCAATTTTTATCTTATATTTATATGTCTTATTTATACATGTCATATGTTCTATCCAAATAATTATTTTCAAAGAACTAATTTCAAAGTGTTCTTTGATATAAGTTTTCTATTTACAATATGTGTTTCTTATTTTCTGTAAGAAGGCACTTTTAATTGCAGGAAGTTTGGTGGAAATTATTGAGAATTCTATGTAGAATTGCTATGTCCAAATTTCAATTTTCAGTTACTCAATTCTTCACATCTCAATATTTTCATTTTTTCCAACCTAAACTTTCAATTTTCTTAATTTTAAGTTTACAATTCTTCGCTACCTCAGTTTATCAAATCCCTTATTTACAATTTTTTACAATTCTGAGGTAGGTTTATATACAATTTTGGTTAAAACCAAATATTTTTGTTACAGTTTTAGGCTTTCGTCCTATCAAGAAGATTTCTAGGACTATGAAGCCAGGAATAAATTATATTTGGTCAGAATTGAATATATTTTAAAATTCAGTATTAGAATGTAGAATATTTCAATATGTATTTGTAATCAGGAAATATTGTTTATCCTGATTTATTTTCTGTTTTCTGTTTTAATAATCTATTTATTAATGAATAAATTTTATTTAATGTTTTAACTTCCTTTTGTTATCTATGTTTTGTCAAATAAAATGGTATTGTTGATTATTTTCCTATAACCAATTCATTACCATTTTACTTAACTAAGGAATGAGAAGGTAACAGCAAAGACTCTTTTCATAGGCCTTATATTATAACTGTCTCTTAACATCCTTTAACATTTTTAGACACAAATTTAAAGTTTTTTGTTTTGTTTCTGTTTACCTTATCATTCTAGAACAAAATTGAAGTTTTATGTTCTGTTTGTGATTATCATAATCAAATTGTGCTAGGGTAATCTAGTTGTTCTTTTTGTAGTGTCTTTTCTAAGTTTAATAATCTTGTTAGTATCTGTTTGATGATATATGTTTGATAACATATGTTAGTATCTGTTTTTTTCATGTGTTTTCTGCAATGTTTCCTTTAAAGTCTTCACTTAAAATATATAAATTTTCTGTTATATTTTTCTACTAATTTCCTGTAAGATATGTATGGTTTTCTATCCTATACATATAAAAATATATTTTTAATATATATAAAAATATAAAAGATAAATTTTAAATTTGTTTCTGCAATAAATATGAACTATAAATACATATATTTTTATTTATATTTTTATAAATAAAATATAGTTTTCCAATGTGTTTCCTGTAATATTGAAATTTTATTTTCTTTTCTTAGTCTATTTACGGTTCTTAAAAAACTGATCTTCATTATTAGTTCTTTTAATTATCCTAAATGTCTGGATGAAGAAGGCATTCCACAGCAAATTCTAAAACTTAATGTTTACATTTTATTTTCCGTTTTCCAACTAAGTTATTAAAATTTTGGAGGTTTATTTTATGATTTTTGTTCAATTTAATAAACTTTTTACTATTATCCTTGCCAGGATAGATCCCTGACAGGATTGATGTTTTCTAGGTAGATTATTTTTTCCATTTTTGGGTCAACTTACCCTTTACCATATTTTTCTCTTCATTTATGGCATTCATTCTTTATTGTGGAGAAATAGAAAACACAAGTGGTTTTATAACACACCTTTCGACCATTATGGTATTAGTTGGGCTTAAAATCAGAGTTCCTAATCTACTTATTAACTGAAATTATTTTCCAATGTTAATTTCATTAATTAAATTTTCAATTTAAATTTTATCTAAATTTTCTTTTTAACTGAAAAGTTACTTAACTAAATGTTATAATTTATATGCCTAAAGAGGCTTTTCTTAAACCTAAATGAAAGTTTTCATTACTTTCCTAATTTATTGTCGAGTTTACTCATAGGTAGTAACTAACGGTTTATTCCTTGTTAAAATCTTCACAGTATATTCACAATTCCTGAGTAATTACTAGAATTCTTTGGTAAATAATCGGCTATCCTTTCAATCTATTTGAAATTCCTGATTGTTTCCGAATTCTGAAATGAAAGATTTTCGGTCCTTTTTTCACAAATGAGACTCGAATGATTTTGTATGGTGTTCTTCTAACAGAATTATTAAAAGTTTCATCGCCTTGCTGTCCAAATTACCACAAGTTTTGACCTTTAAACTGACTTTTCTGTGCTAGTATCTATAAAGAGAATCTGAAGGATTCTTCTTCTATGTTCCTCTATATCTACCCCTATCTCATGTTGGTTTACCCAATGATAGGCCTACTTGGCTTTCATTTACCTTTTCAATGGAGTGTCCAGGTCCATTTGAGAAGTAAATTCCTGTTTCGGTGTCTTGGGTCAAGTGTTGTTCAAATTTATGCAACTGGAAAACTCACTTTGAATGTTCTTTCAAAATATTAACAAGAATGAACAAGAATGTAATGTATCAATAAAAACATTCATCTGAAAGAAGTCCAAGCTTTCTTGAATGTCGCTCCAAAATGTTCTTTTTAATTCATCTTGTAATGTTAAACAAAAATGTAAATCTATCAGAATTCTTGAAAGCTGTTTCAATGAAGAGGTTTCTATCTGAAAGGTGTCCAATCTTTCTGTAGGTTGTCTTCTTTGAGTCGCAATCCAAGAAGTCCTTTTTATTTCCATTTTATTAACTTCTGATGTTATTTTCCCTTATCAGATTTCTTTTCTGATAGTATGGTATCTTAAATCCTAAAATTAAAGAAAACTATCTATCTTTTTTCTAAACAAAAGACTGTTAATTCAAATTTATTTCCTAAAATATAAGGAAAATGAAAAATGTCATATAAATTTTGTTTTCAGACTTCAACTTTTCTTCAAAGTTCTCCTTTAAAGTTTGCCAGAATAAAATATTATTCCAGTATCTATCCAGATTTTTCTGAATTTCAATTTAAATCTAAGCACTTCACTATTCTTCTTATAATATTGGAAGTGGTAATTAATTCCTTTCTTTCATACCTTCCTTTAATTTAATACTTAAGTTGGATTATTTAAACCTCTTTTTTCTTAAGAGTTTATATTCTGTTTTTCTATTAGTCCGGTATTAATTGGATATTAATTAAATTTTATTCCAATTAATTTTAATTTGTTTATAATATTTCTTTGTAGTTAAATGTTCTCCTTTTCTGTCTGTTGGAGAAAGAACATTTTTTTTTATTTAATTTCTTCATAATTAGTTATGTGGAATATTTTATTATCCTTTCTTCATAGTTCAGAGCAAAATTATAAATTTTAATTTATGGAGTCTAAACTCTAAATTTATGTTTATTCTTCCTTTTTTGTGATCTGTCTTGATCAGAGAAGATAGAATTCCATTGTGTTTTTAATGAAGATTCTTGAAATTATTATCAATATCTTCTAAAAAATTTATTTAAATCTAAAGAAATTTATTAAAGAATGGGTTAATTATCTGTCTGTTATATTCCATCTTCTTTTCTTCACTAATATTACAGTTTTATTTAAATTTATTTTAAAATATTGTTATTCTCTTCTTAAGAGAATGTTTTATTAAAACTATTTTTTATCTCATTTAATAAAAATGAAGTTATTTCTTAAATGTAATTGTACTTTCTTTTATATCATTTGTACTGTTTAAACCCTGTGTACATTTAACTTTACGTATTTATTTTTGGCTAAAGAAAAAGGTTCTGTCCTATCTTCTTTGCCGGAACATTTCTGTATTATTTAATTGTTGTTGGAGGGAGGTGTATTTACATCTTCTTCTCCAAATACTTCTATAACTACAACGGTATCTTCTTGTTCTTCTTCAATCACTTCTATAATTGGAGATAATATTGAGGGATAATATTCTAACACTTGAACCTCGGAGTCATCAAAACCATATGGGTATTCTTCTATGTTCGAACCATCATTATTGATGAAATGGTCCAAAGGATTTCTTAGGAGCTCATTTTCACTAGAGTCTCCTAATATGTAATCTATAAATGCTTGTCGTCTTATCTGTCCCCCGGAAGAAATATCACTATCTGTATCTTCCGAATGATTTAATTGGATACACTGATCAATTACATCATCAATTTCTAATGGGGGAATTATTCATTGGAGTACAGTAATTATGATCTTCCATATCTTGATCATTATCATTGTTAAAAGATTCTGTTGAGGATTCATATCCGTTAGAAATACCTAGTATATAGTCTATGGTTTCTGGTTGTTCTAGCCAGTCTATGAGGGATAAGTCGTCTTCTGAATCTTCCCAATTCTCTTCGTGGATATGAAGAGTAGCTAGATCAAAGTTTTCTAATATACCTATATCAGTAAGCCAACCAAAATCACTGTAGTCTCTTGTTGTTAGTTCTAAAGGAGGGCACTGAATACGATATACACTAAAATTATTCATTGGGGTATAAGGAATATTATAACATTCTGAAAAAATAAAACCCCTATTCTCATTTATTGGGACGGTTCTATCGATTGTCCATGGTTCAGTATAACTTCCGTAGGAATATTGTTCTTCAAAATCTCTATAGCTAGAAGTAGTTATTATTTGTTCTTCTTGTCGGAGTCCTGCTTCGTTGTGACTCCAGGTATAATAATCTATAGCTTCTTCAATATTAGTGTATAAAGAAGCGAGTCGTTGTAGAATTCTTTCTTCCTTTTCTCTATCTGCACTATCTTTCTTCATTGTAGTGGAGTTTGTTTATTGTAATCTATCTATTTATTTAGTTTAGAAGGAATAAACATTCCTATTTTTTTAAAATTATTAGTTCAAAGTTCATCTTCAATGTCTTAAAAGAATGAACCCTTTTTCCGAAAATTTATTTGAAGTTTATTTCTAATGTCTTCAAAGAATGAACTTTTCTAAAATTCTTTGAAGATTTTAAATCAAAAGAAATTTCTAAAAATATAAAAAACTAATCAGAAAATATTTTTTCTATAGATAATATATCATTAATTGATTTATCACTATGGTTCAATTTAATTTTCTATGATTGTTCTTGTTCTCAAGATTGCTCAGTATTTGTAGCAATTAAATTTCTATGTTTCTTAATTATCAAATTATCAAACAATCCTATTGTTATCTTGGATTGATTAGACACTAAAAGTTTTCTGTAAAATATTTTCTAAGGAAATATTTTGGATCACTAATGTTTTTAAAATATTTATATTAAAATATTTAAACTGTATTATAATAACTTAAAAATTTTCTTTAAAATGTTCACAATATTTCGAAGTTGTTGGTAGCATTTTCAATTGCTTTTATAATAATAATTTTCTAAGTCTTTATAGTTTACAGACATTATCTCTGTTTCCAAATTTTCTTCAAATTATTTCTATGTTTTCAAAGAAAATATATAAAGTTCTATTTAAACTCGAAATATTTCATATAATTATTAATTAAAAGAATTTTCGTTAAGTGTTTTTTAATTAATATTAATCTTTATTAGTTCTGGATACTAATTAATATTTTTGTTCATTAATTACACTTAACTGTTTATCACTTTTAATTACTATTGTTTGTTCAATAAAATATTAAATATTAAATATTAAATATTATTAAATATTAAAAAACTGTTAATTGTTAATCACAATTAAATTTAAAAATTTAAAAATTTAATCACTTTAATTAAATTAAATTAAATTCTTAATCACTTTTATTATTATTGCTCTTATTTTCTATTGAGCTTTCCAATAATATTTAAAATATTCAACTGACTAAGTTTATTAAATATAAAATATTTTAAAAGAAAAATATTTTAAAAAAAATATTTCAAATAATAAAAATATTTTTATTAAGTCTCGTTTACAATATTTTTTATCAATGTTCTATTGGATTATTAAATTTTCTATATTTAATTAGTAGTTGTAATTAATTAAATGTCTATCATTATTAAAATTTAAAAATTTAAAATCACTTTTGATTCAATATTTCTAAGTTTAAAAATAAAAATATTTTTTCTATCAAAATTTGTTTAAAAATATCAAAGTTCTATTTGATATTGAAGTATACTTAGTTAGTTTTCTGTAATTAATAAGTAATTATCCTCTTTATCTATCGAGTGTACTTATTAATTGTTAGAGGTCATCATTCTTGACCTTATTTGTCAAAGGTGAACTATGATTCTTGATTGTTCATATGTTCTTCAATATTTGTTCTATGTTTTTCTATCAAATATTTTCTATGTCTGGAATCAGTTAGTAGATGAATTTATTTTTCAAGTTCTGTTGTAATTAATGGTTTCTTTAAGTTCTATTGCAGTAGAACCTTTTCTAAAGGTTTAGGTTAATAAAGCAATTTCTAAAACGTTTTAAGTCAATAGAACAAATTTTCCTTGTTCTGGGTCTAAATAGAATAATTTCTGCTGTTCCAGATCAAAGTAGAACTATTTTCTGTGTTCTAGGTCAAAGAGAACAATTTCCTATGTTCTAGGTCAAAGAGAACAATTTCCTGTGTTCTAGGTCAAAGAGAACAATTTCCTATGTTCTGTGTCCTTTTGACCTTTTATTGTGAACTTTGTCTCGGTGACCTTTCCTTTGGGACTTTTATTTTTTTCCTAAAAGGACTTTTCTAACTTTGAAAATTATATATATATTTTTAAATCAAAAACTTTAATAATTAAAAAAAAAACACTGTTATTTAATAAAAAAAACACTGTTATTTAATAAAAAAAACACTGTTATTTAAATCACTCAAAAAAAATAAACAAAAACACTATTTCATTTTAGTCACTCAAAAAAAATGAAAAAGAAACCAAAATATTCGAAATTTTTACCTTTTCAAATTTTCTATAGGTCAAAGGTCATTCTCTTTTGACCTTACGATTTTTCAAAATTTTTTAACCTTTATATACCCTACATAATACGATATATATCATTGATACGCAAATGTAAAGAAAAAATGGTTAATAAGCACATAAATTATATAAAACAAAATATATATATATATATATATATATATATATATATATATATATTATATATATATATATATATATATTATATTATATTATATATGTATATAGTATATATATATATTATATATATATATATAATATAAAAATATATATATATATATATATATATATATTATATATATATATATATATATATATAATATAATATATATATATATATATATATATATATATATATATATATTATATATATATATATATATATATATATATATATATATATATATATATATATATATATATATATATATATATATATATATATATATATATATATATATATATATATATATATATATATATATATATATATATATATATATATATATATATATTTTATAATATGTGTTTGTCTGTGTGTGTACAGCAGAAAGCAGGAAGGAAAAAAGCTTGCAAAAAATGAATGAATTCGGTTTATGGGCCAAGTTCACGATTCGTCCTCGTCCTTGTTACTGGCACTTCCGCGTCAGTGCCTTTTTCCCCGACCTTGTTTTATTACTTCCTGAATGTTCGAATATGCTGATTCAAAGGTTAAAACTTACAATTTCATTCATACACAAGGAAACTATGATAAATGCTTTTACGATTTGCTGATGCCTATGAATTGAACTCCCGCCAACTAAATCGTAAACAAAACATATATACGAACGTTCTTTTGACACAACTTTTTCTTATGTTGCGCTGTTGACTGTTTAGCATATTTCTAATTTATAAATGTCTATAACTAAGTTAATTACGTTAATTTAGTAAATATTTTTTCGCAGTTGTTATTAATTAAGTATTCTTTATATTTTAAAAGAATAAAAAAAAATAATTAAATTTTTAATTAATTAATTAAAAGGGTTGATTGCATTGTTTCCATATATATTCTCAAAAAATCTTCCCACTTGGAACACATACATGGAAAAAATACAATCAAACGATTGTTTTATTATTGTTTTTATAAGTTTTGCTTAAAAAAAAAAAAACAACAATAAATAAAAAAAAAGAAAATATTTTGTCAATTTTTTAACAATAACACATATTCTATATTTTTTCTATAATTAAAAAAAACATATATTATGAAATGATTCTTTAAATTTATTTATTATTTATTTATAAAAAAAAAAAAAACACTGATTGTTGGATCCTTTTCTTTAGGTCTTTTTTGGTGATTTTTTTCTGACACCTTTTATTTTGTAAAACTTTTAATGTAGCTTTAAGCGTTAATTAAGCAATAACATTTGCTTTTTCTTATAATAAAAAAAACACTTTTGTTGTGTAATTTATTATGAAATTATATACAAAAAAGGCAAAATGTATGTTAGAATCTAGTCGATTGTAACAAAACGTATACTCTTTTGTATAAATTTCCTATTTTACTTTATTTTTAGTGTGATTGGTGTTTTTTGTACAAATAATATATTCTTTATATTTAATTATTTTTACTCACAATAAAGAAGTTCTAGTTGATAATTAGCGAGGTTTTCCCTCCACTCCAAGTAAAGGTTCGATTGGTTGGTCTGTCACACATTGTGACCGTCTGGACCGGAAAGACTAATGTGGAGAGTTGACGGCCTTTTGTAGTCAGAAGCGTCCAGGTACGTGTAGTCGAATATCCCTCGTACGTCTCCTTATGATCCTCGGTCTCGAAGTCGTTAGTTACCACGGTCTAGGAGATAAAACGGAAGGCGATAGCGACGACCATCCATCCTAGCAAGGTCGCCAGTCTCGGACTTTTGACAAGTAACCCGAGAAACTGGTATGTCCCCATCTAAAGTCCGATTGGTTGAAGTAAATGATACGCTGGTAGTTTTTTCCCATTTATTTCCCCATCCAAAAACAAGACATATTTAAAATCGATATACAAAAAAAAACTGTAAATTAAAATAATACAAAAATACTGTAGTATAATATAAATAATTATTTAATTAAAAATTAGTAATTGTTAAAACATTATTACATTAGATAAATAAGTTTTTACTTTAAATATCCAAAATAATATAAAAATGTTTATTTCATGAATCTTACAACAATGACATATTAAGGCAAAAGGTTTGCATATTTCATGAACTCAAAATTGTATAAAATTATAATAAAAATTACATAGAATCATATTAAAAATTATATAAAAATAATAAAGTTAATTACATAATAAAAGAAGTTCTTATAATATAATTACATTTTTATTCAAATGAAACATTTCTTAATTAATTAAGTTAATTAATTTTAATTAAAATATTATAAAGAAATATAATTCAATAAACAAAAGAAAATATAATAAATGTTAATATTTACAAAATATTATTATTATTATCATTATTATTATTATTATTATTATTATTATTATTATTATTATTATTATTATTATTATTATTATTATTATTATTATTATTATTATTATTATTATTATTATTATTATTATTATTATTATTATTATTATTATTATTATTATTATTATTATTTAAAATATCATTAATAAATTTATTATTAAAATTATTAAAATAATTAAATTTCAATCATTACCTTTACTTGATATCTCGAACTTCCTATCTATCCCAATTGGGATGAATAGCCATTCGTTACATTGAAGCGGCTATTGATTTTCCTGTTTGTTTTATTTTTAATATAATTTTTAAAAAAGAAATAAAGAACAAATAAAAAATAATATATATTAAAATATTACAATATATATAATATACATTTATATATATATAATATATATATATATATATATATATATATATATATATATATATATATATATATATATATATATATATATATATATATATATATATATATATATATATATATATATATTATATATATATATGTATATATATTATATATATATATATATAATATATATATATATATTATATATAATATATATGATATATATATATATATATATATATATATATTATATATATATATATAATATATATTAATATATATTCAATACATATTACAATATATAATATATTATATAAGAATTTTTCCCCATTATCAAATAAACTGTTTTTTAATATCTTTTGGAACTTCTTTAATTATTTACTCAACTATGAATCTTATTTTCAAATGTCTACAAATATTCCAAGCTTAAGGCTTGTTATCCCCTGGTCCCTTCTGTTCCAACTAATAACCGCGCCGGGGTTCCTCACCTTTTTAAAACATTTCCGGTAACTACTTCTCCCTTCTACTAGTCCCTCACTCTTTCTCTCTTTCCCGAACTGGCTCTTTCTTTCTCCCCCCCCACGATCTCTCTCTCTCTCTTTCTCTCTCTTTTCCAGGGAGTATTCTAAAAGAGGGGTTTTGGGGACACAGATGGGGCATCCCTCCGGATTTAAGTTTTTGGAGAACGATCTCATAGGGTTTTGACTTTGGGGTTTTCGGGAAATATTACGAAAGTAATTTCATGCTTTTATGGATCGTAAAAGCTAAAGATGAGACATAAAAGTGTCAATATGTAAACAGATTTATTTCCAAATGCTATTAAATTATGAGCTCATGGCGCCATCGTTCACCGAAGACTAAACATTGAGAGGAATTGGAGTGCTAAATAGACATAAATGATAATTTAATGTCTTTATGGAGTAATATTTTCAATATTACAATATTATCTCCTCCCCCGGAAATTGAAGCCAGGATTGGTTTCTTATTAAAAAAAAACTGCACTCAATTCGTCTTAATTCAAAGACTAGAAATTAATATTTAATTATTTAACTTAAGGGTAGATGAAGCCAAAGCTAGTTGAAAATTGGTTTCTTTTGAATTTAAATTTTACTTGAATACAAAAATCTGATTGAATAAACTTGATATAAATTATAATTAAGATTTTGTTTTTTGGGATGAATTAATTTAAAGAATATTACTTTAAATATTTTTAATTTATTAATTTAATTTAATTTATTTTTCAATTAAAAATTGTTAGATGTTAGCATCCTTATGATACGGAGTTAAAATTATTTATTTAAATTTATTTAGTCTTCTATGATCAATTCCATGAATGTTAGTAAAAGAAAAGTTTTTACGTCACAATGTAAGCTTGACAAATGTGTACAAAAGATTTTGTCTTTAATTATACAGAGATGCATTTGTAAAACACAACTAAAATAGTAAGAAGATTAATTAAAGCATTAGCAGATCACATAACAAAAATATGTTAATTTAATATTTTTCCCAATTATTAATAAGCAAGCCATTAGTATGGCAAGAAAATTTTATGAAAAGATTAATGAACAATTTGTGAAAGCATTAGTATTGTAAAACATTCACAATTAATAAGAAAACATATTAATAAGCAATGTTTGTAATTTGTAGATGTAGTGGTTAAATGTAAAGTATAAACCATTGTTCTCTCTGATTGTTGGATCGTATGACAATATTCATGGGCATCCCCATAGTTCATTATTCGAACAATCGAACGTTAAAAGAATGGGTTTTGGACTGTATGACAGTATGTCCTTTGTTGAATGTAACGTAATGTTTATTGGACTGTGGGTTATGTTAGTTATGTAAAATCGCCGTTAAATTTATTATAAATTAATTGGAATCGCTTTAACGTTATATGAAAATATTTTAGTTTAATTTGGTCGCCATCAAATACGTTAAAATGATTAAAATTTTGGGGTTAGGGTTATTGGGGCTTTTATAATATAATTTATAATTATAATTATAAAATTATTTATTAATTTAAATTTTAAGATTTAAATTACAATTATTAACTTAAACTTGTTAAAGTCAATTTCATTAAAATATTTTAGTTCTAATTGGGTAATTGGGTTTCAACAACTTTCTTTTTAATAATGAAATAATTATAAAATTATTAAATTATTTTAATTTAAACGTTAATTAGAAGTTATAAATCACTTCGTTTTAACTATTTTTTCGTTAAGATTCGTTTTATTTAAAATATTTGAAAAGTTTCTGATTATTTAAATTCTAAAATTAATCTAAAATTAAATGTTCATTAATACTTTTATGTTTTCAAAAAAGTAGAAATGCTTAGGCTAATAACTGGGTATTGTCGCTTTAAACTTTAGTTAAAAAGTTATTTTTTATAGGATAAATAAAATAATAGTTTTGATTAAAATTAAAATGAAATTTTAAAATTAAGATTATTTCCGAGTATATTATTAATTAAATATATTAAATCGTTAAATTACCTTTAATTATAAATTTATATTGATTTTAGGATTTTAAAGTTGTATTAAGTTCAATAGATTTCTGATAATAAAAATAAATTTTCTAACATGAAATCAAGTTTTGATAGCTTTTTGATAATTAAAATAAAGATAAGTAAGTTTTAAGTGAATACTTAAAAATTATTAACATTTTGATTATAATTAAAATTAAAATTAAAATTAAAAATTAAAGAGGTTCTTAATATTAATTAAAAATTCTGATTATATAGCATGAGGCTAATTTTTGATTAAAATTAAAATTAAAACAAAAATAAAATAAAATTAATATTAATTCTGAGTAATGGTAAAATTAAAAAATTAAAATTCTTAATATTAATAAACTGATTATATAGCATGAGGCTAATTCTTGATTAAAAACAAAATTAAAAACAAAATAAAATTAAATTAAAAGTAATTCTGAGTAATGGTAACTTTTATATTTAATAAATTAAGAGTAATTCTGAGTTATGGTAACTTTTATAATTAATACTTAATAACTAATTAATAACGTTCTGAATGTATCTATTTTTATTATTATTCAGTAAAACAAAATTTTTTAACTAAAATTTTCGTTTTTTATAGATTTTCTTAAAATAAAAATAAAAATAAAATAAAAAAAATTACGTGAAATAAAATTTCAAAAATTTTCCGATTTTTTTTTTAAGAATTTTTTTTTTTTTTTTTTTTTTTTTTATTTAAAAGAATAATGGGACCCCTGCGGTTAAAAAATAAAAAATCCGTATTGAACGAACATTCTAATAATAAAAATACGACCACTATTTCCTAAAATTACAAGTAAAAAATGCAAAATATGTATAAAAAAATGTAAAATATGTAAAGTTTTTTTTATTTCTTGTGATAAAACTTAAACCTAAAGATTATAAAAGTAAAAAATGTAAAATGTGTAAAGTTTTCATATTCTGTGATAAAACTTAAACCTAAAGGATATAAAAGTAAAATATGAGAATATTAAAATATTTATTTACACAAAAAATAAAATTTTTGTTATACAATATACTAATTAGTGTTCTTGAAGGCAATTAGTATAGCTTTAACTTTTGTGATGTTGCTTAACACAATTTGTGGTTTGAGTTCCTTGGGACTCAGATGGTATAAATCTCCTAAATTTCATTATCTTGAAGTTAAAGACTTGAAGTTGATTTTTCTTCTTGTTTGCAACTCTTGAAGTCACAAACTTGATGTTGATTCTTTTTTCTTGTTTGTAACTCTTGAAGTCACAAACTTGATGTTGATTCTTCCTTCTTGCTTGTAACTCTTGAAGTTACAATCTTCGGACTTCGCCAAGATTACTAATGAGGTTCTTTCGAAGGATCTCCATTCAATTGTATCTCTTTTTTCACATTTCCTGATGACATTATGGAAATTGTTGTTATGCTGTTATCATCATCTTTTCTTTCAAAAGGTTTTCAGATGAAAGTTGCCAAAATTCAACTTAATCCTTCTGTCTGATAGATGATAGAGATCGAAAGTACTCTTTTTTTTTTTTTTTAATGAAAAGAGTTTCATGATCGAAATTATAAAAATTTACTTAATTCTACGGAATTCTGTCATAGCATTCAACTAGAATTCATTTCTAAATTTATCAAAATTATATTTACAATAAATCTGAATAAAAATAATGGAATTAATTGATAAGATTTGAAGAGAAATATTCATATTATTTCTTGATTATCTTCTTTAATCATAAATCAAAATTCCATTTACAAATTCTTAATGTTAAAATAGGAACTATTCAGTTACCATTTGAACTTATTTTCTATTAATTTTTATCTGATATTTGTATGTTCTATTTTACATGTCATATGTTCTATCAAATAATTATTTTCAAAGAACTAATTTCAAAGTGTTCTTTGATATAAGTTTTCTATTTACAATATGTGTTTCTTATTTTCTGTAAGAAGGCACTTTTAATTTCAGGAAGTTTGGTGGAAATTATTGAGAATTTTATGTAGAATTGCTATGTCCAATTTTCAATTTTCAGTTACTCAATTCTTCACATCTCAATATTTTCATATTTTCCAACCAAAACTTTCGAATTTCTTAATTTTAAGTTTACAATTCTTCACTACCTCAGTTTATCAAATCCCTTATTTACAATTTTTTACAATTCTGAGGTAGGTTTTATATACATTTTTGGTTAAAACCAAATATTTTTGTTACAGTTTTAGGCTTTCGTCCTATCAAGAAGATTTCTAGGACTATGAAGCCAGGAATAAATTATATTTGGTCAGAATTGAATATATTTTAAAATTCAGTATTAGAATGTAGAATATTTCAATATGTATTTGTAATCAGGAAATATTGTTTATCCTGATTTATTTTCTGTTTTCTGTTTTAATAATCTATTTATTAATGAATAAATTTTATTTAATGTTTTAACTTCCTTTTGTTATCTATGTTTTGTCAAATAAAATGGTATTGTTGATTATTTTCCTATAACCAATTCATTACCATTTTACTTAACTAAGGAATGAGAAGGTAACAGCAAAGACTCTTTTCATAGGCCTTATATTATAACTGTCTCTTAACATCCTTTAACATTTTTTAGACACAAATTTAAAGTTTCTTGTTTTGTTTCTGTTTACCTTAATCAATTTGTTCTTTTTGTCATTCTAGAACAAACTTGAGGTTTTTATGTTCTGTTTGTGATTACCATAATCAATTTGTGCTAGGGTAATCTAGTTGTTCTTTTTGTAGTGTCTTTTCTAAGTTTAATAATCTTGTTAGTATCTGTTTGATGATATATGTTTGATAACATATGTTAGTATCTGTTTTTTTCATGTGTTTTCTGCAATATTTCCTTTAAAGTCTTCACTTAAAATATATAAATTTCCTGTTATATTTTTCTGCTAATTTCCTGTAAGATATGTATGGTTTTCTATCCTATACATCTAAAAATATATTTTTAATATATATAAAAATATAAAAGATAAATTTTAAATTTGTTTCTGCAATAAATATGAACTATAAATACATATATTTTTATTTATATTTTTATAAATAAAATATAGTTTTCCAATGTGTTTCCTGTAATATTGAAATTTTATTTTCTTTTCTTAGTCTATTTACGGTTCTTAAAAAACTGATCTTCATTATTAGTTCTTTTAATTATCCTAAATGTCTGGATGAAGAAGGCATTCCACAGCAAATTCTAAAACTTAATGTTTACATTTTATTTTCCGTTTTCCAACTAAGTTATTAAAATTTTGGAGGTTTATTTTATGATTTTTGTTCAATTTAATAAACTTTTTACTATTATCCTTGCCAGGATAGATCCCTGACAGGATTGATGTTTTCTAGGTAGATTATTTTTTCCATTTTTGGGTCAACTTACCCTTTACCATATTTTTCTCTTCATTTATGGCATTCATTCTTTATTGTTGGGAAATAGAAAACACAAGTGGTTTTTAAACACACCTTTCGACCATTATGGCATTAGTTGGGCTTAAAATCAGAGTTCCTAATCTCCTTATTAAATGAAATTATTTTCCAATGTTAATTTCATTAATTAAATTTTCAATTTAAATTTTATCTAAATTTTCTTTTTAACTGAAAAGTTACTTAACTAAATATAATAATTTATATGCCTAAAGAGGCTTTTCTTAAACCTAAATGAAACTTTTCATTACTTTTCTAACTTATTGTCGAGTTTACTCATAGGTAGTAACTAACGGTTTATTCCTTGTTAAAATCTTTACTGTAGATTCACAATTCCTGAGTAGTTACTAGAATTCTTTGGTAAATAATCGGCTATCCTTTCAATCTATTTGAAATTCCTGATTATTTCCGAATTCTGAAATGAAGGATTTTCGGTCCTTTTTTCACAAATGAGACTCGAATGATTCTGTATGGTGTTCTTCTAACAGAATTATTAAAAGTTTCATCGCCTTGCTGTCCAAATTACCACAAGTTTTGACCTTTAAACTGACTTTTCTGTGCTAGTATCTATAAGAGAATCTGAAGGATTCTTCTTCTAATGTTTCCTCTATATCTACCCTTCTCATTGTTGGTTTAGCCCAATGATAGGCCTATTGGCTTTCCATTTAACTTTTCAAAATGGAGTGGGGTCGCAGGTCCATTTGGAGAAGTAAATTCCTGTTCGGTGTCCTGGTTCATAGTGGTTTGTTCAAATTTAAAATGCATAACTGGAAAACTCACTTTGAATGTTTCTTTCAAAAAAAATTAAGAAATAGTGAACAGGCAATGAACGCATTAATAAACACATTCATCCGAAAGAAGTCCAAGCTTTCTTTGAATATCGCACCAAAAATGTTCTTTTTAATTCTTCTTGTAATGTTAAACAAAAATGTACAATCTAAGTCAGAATTCTGAAAGCCTGTTCATGGACAGAGGTTTCTTCCTGAAAGGTGTCAATCTTTCCCTGTAGGTTTGTCTTCTTTGAGTCGCAATCCAAGAAGTCTTTTTTATTCCATTTTATTAACTTCTGATGTTATTTTTCCCTTATCAGATTTCTTTTCTGATAGTATGGTATCTTTATTATTAAATGTGTCAAAGAAAACTTCAAATCTTTTTTCTAAACAAAAAGAAACTGCTAATTACCAAATTAATTTCCTTCCAAAATATGCACAAAAATGAAAAATGTCATATAAAATTTTGGTTTTCAGACTTCAACTTTTCCTTAAAGTTCTCTCTTTTAAAGTTTGCCAGAATAAAATATTATTCCATATAGTATTTAGCATTGCTGCAATTTCAATTTAAATCTAGGCACTTTCACTATTCTTCATTATAATATTGGAAGTGGTAATTAATTCCTTTCTTTCATACCTTCCTTCAATTAATACTTAAGTTGGATTATTTAAACTCTTTTTTCTTAGAGTTTATATTTGTTTTTCTATTAGTCCGGTATTATTGGATATTAATTAAATTTTATTGCCAATTAATTTTAATTTGTTTATAATATTTCTTTTGTAGTTAAATGTTCTCCTTTTCTGTCTGTTGGAGAAAAGACATTTTTTTTTATTTTAATTTCTTCATAATTAGTTATGTGGAATATTTTAATTATCCTTTCTTCATAGTTCAGAGCAAATTATAAATTTTAATTTATGGAGTCTAAACACTAAATTTATGTTTTATTCTTCCTTTTTTGTGATCTGTGTCTTGATCAGAGAAGATAGAATTCCATTGTGGTTTTTAATGAGATTCTTGAAATTATTATC
>JABUQX010013303.1:0-2500 GCA_015478945.1 Trachelipus rathkii
AAGAGGAGATTATATATAATATATATATATTTAAATTATCATTATAATATATATATATTATATATATATATATATATATAATATATACTATATTATATATATATATATATATATAATATTATATTTATATATTATATATACTATAATATATACTTACCTTTTAACTTTTTAACCCTTTTTTCTATTTTTTCTATATATCTATATCGTCAAGCTTGTTTGCCAGTCACCGTTATGTGCAACTGGAATGGAAGCGATATCTAGTCATAGTTCTCCTTTTTCTGAGTGCCATATGTTATAAATAATTTCACTATTATACTCTGGATTTCTAAATTGACAACTTCTGTAGATATCAGTGCCTCATCTTGGTGCGCCGCTAATATTGCATTCTCGCTAACTTTTGTACAACAATAGCTCAAGGCATCGATCGCTTCACCCAGTTGCATGGTAAGGTTCTGGGTTTGAGCAAAACAAATAATGCCATCGTTTAATTCCCATGTATTTCCTAAGGTTTTATTAGCTAGTTTATTGCACGTATACATTCTTTTCTGAAATCAAACGGGAAATGACATTTCCCTATCTATATAATTATATATAATATGCTTCTAGATGAAGAGTCGTGAATTCTGGATGAGCATGGGAACCCAAAGATGCATCAAAAAGCTGGGAGAGGTTGGTGGGATTCTCGTTTTGAATAAACCAAAAGGATTTTTCCTCTAAAATAAAATAGAAAAGTAAATGAAAACAATTTTAGAAGCAAAAAAATAGTTAAAATTCCAAAAATCAGAAAATTAAACTTCAATTTCATAGTTATTTTGAACGAACATTCTGTAACTACGAGTTTTAGATTGTTATATATATATATATATATATTATATATATATTATATATATCTATATATATATATATATTATAATATATATATATATATATATATATTATATATATATATATATATATATATATATATATATAATATATTATATATATATATATATATATATATAAATATATAATAATATATACCTCACTTAACACCACCAATAACATAATAAAATATTACTATATATTATATATTAAAGTGATGAAATTACCTCCCATTTTTAATGGTGCACCTTTCTTTTGCGTGCATATTCTTTACACACTCATCCAATAGGCAACATATTACTGCACCATTTATCACTTATGTATACAACCAGTTAAGTACATGCTTCTCTAAATAACACCTAATACCAATCCCTATACTAATATCCTTATGTGTGAGGGATAAGGAATTGCAACATCGTATGTCCTGCGTGTAGTAGAAAGGCGACAAAGGGACTGTTGTAGTTGGGTTGGTGTCGCACTAACACTTTTCTCTTGCTGGATGTTAATGTATGCCCGGGGAAGGTTCTTGGATCGTTGTCACGGCCTTCTATCTATGACTCATATGAGTATACATGGAATGTTAGAGGAATTAAATGTTGAGACGTGAGGAGGTGTGGATATATTCAGAAGGGCAAAATTTGATTTGCTGGCTGTGACTGAAACAAAGATGGAAACTGTGAAAATGAGTGGTGTGGTTGTGAAATGTGTGTGTGCTAGTGTGAAAAGGAATGAGAGGGGAAGAGAAAGAGTTGCAATTTTAAATGAGTGACTCTGTGGGCACGAGCTTGGTAACTTTGTGACAAGGTGAAATGAACAATTGAGAGCAAATGAGGAAGGAATTGTTAGCCAGTGCTAAAGGAGTATGTGGGATTGTGCTAAAGTAGGAAGTAAGAATGTTAACAGTGAGTGGTGGAATGAAGAGATGATGCAAGCGGCTAAAAGTAAAAAAGAAGCGTGGTTGAATGTTACTAAAGCAATGATGAAGTTTCAAAGAAAAGATGTTTGGAATTATATAAGGAAAAAAGAAATACAAAAGGTGCATACGTAGGAGAAAAGAGAGGTAAATAAACAGTTTGAAAGGAGGATAAATGGGATTACAAGGGAATAGGAAGCTTTCTGGAAGGAAGCGCGAAGGTTAAGAATGAGACTAAGGGGAATCTGCTTAATATAATGAATACTTTTGTAACTGATGAAAGGGATGTGAGGGGAATGTGGAAAGAACACTTCGAAAATCTTATAATATTAGAAGTAATGAAAAGGTGATAGTGAATGTGTGTGGGTTTGATGGTGCAAGAAGGAATATGTGTTTTGGGGATGAGTTTACTAGCAAGGAGGAGGTAATGGGTAGAGTGAAAAAGTTGAAGAATGGTAAATCTGCAGGTATAGATGAAATTACTGGTGAAATGATCAAGAACGGAAACGAGATGGTCATTGACTGGATTCGGAAGTTGTGTAATAATGCATTTATCGAGGGTATAGTTCTGAGGGATTGGATGAGAGCAGTAATAGTACCCCCTTATATAAGGGTAAAGGAGATAAGGGGACTGTAGAAATTATAGGAAATTAGTTTATTGTTGTTGTAGGGATATCATACTGGTATTTTTGTCGAAAGAGTGCGTCGAGTGACAGAAGAACT
>JABUQX010013303.1:15000-20000 GCA_015478945.1 Trachelipus rathkii
ACCATTTACTGCTCAGGCCTACCTTCAATTCTTTCTAATAACCCCATCCATATACAAATTGAATAACCAGGAAGATCATAACACAACCCCTGCCTCACTCCGCCTATTAATACTAAAACAAATATACTTTTGACAACCATTTATTCTTACGCACGCCTCACTATCGTCATACATTTTTTTGATTCCATTCAGAAGCCTAACCACCAACACTCATATCACAACACCTGCCATATGAGCTTCCCTTAACCCTTATCATACCCTGTTTGCAAATCCATAAAACTAAATACAATTTTATTCTTCTTTCTTCCTCATTTTCTCTATCATTTGCTTTAATGTAAATATTTGATAAACAGATCCTCTACCACTCCTAAAGGCACCTTGTTCTTCACCAATCAGTCCTTCAGGCACTCGGCGCACTCTTTTGACCAAAATACCAGCATATATATTCCCTACAAACACTCAATAAACTTATTCCCCTATAATTTTTACACAGTTTCCTTTATCTCCCTTACCTTTATATAAGGGTACTATTACTGCTTCCTCTTCCAATCCTCGGAACATTCCACCATAAAACGCTTATTAACACACTTCAAGATTCAATCATCGCCAATCTTGCCTCCCGTCTTGGATCATTTACCAGTAATTTCATCTATACCTGCAAGATTTAACCTTCCTTCAACTTTCTCACTTCTACCATTACCATCCTCCTTCTAATAACCTCAAATCCCCAAAATACCTATTCCTTCTTGCACCATCAAACCCACACACAGTAACTATCACCTCTTCATTACTTCAATGTTATGCAGATTTCCGAAGTGTTCTTTCCACACTTCCCTCACATCCATTTTCATCAGTTACAAAACACCATGCCCTTTCCCATTATTCAAGCAGGTTCCCTTATTCTCATTCTTACCTTTCGCGCTTCCTTCGCAGAAGAGCTTTCCTTTTCCTTGTAAGTCCCCATTCATCCGCCTTCCAAACTGTTCATTTACTTATTCTTTTCTTCTTACGTATGCTCTTTTAGCAATTTCTTTTTTACTTCCTTATATAAATTCCAAGCACCTTTCTTTTGAAACTTCATTCAATTGCCTTTTAGTACATTCAACCACGCTTCTTTTTAATTTTAACCACTTGCATCACCTCTTTTAATTCCACCACTCACTGTTAGCATTCTTACTTCCCACTTTAGCACATCCACATACTTCTTTGGCACTGCTAACAATTGCCTCCTTCAATTTGCTTCCAGATTTATTCAGTTTTAATAAACTTGTTCACATTCAACTGATTTACTCTGCGAGCGTTTTTACATACTTATCCTTATTACTTTGCACTTACCTTCTCACTCTTAATTTTACCCTCTTCCTTCCGTCCTTCCTCTCCATCCTAGTCTCCACTAACTTAATTTTAAATAAAAACAACATAATGATCGATAATCCCATTCCTAAAAACTCCCTCATTGATTTAAAATCCAACACATACTTCAACATCTCCTTCTTCAACCAACACAAAATCAATCATACTTTTGCCACTTCGATACCATCTCTAATTACACCAACTCTAGTGTACTTATGTTAACTCTTGTGTTTAAAAAAAGTATTCTTACACACATAATCTTCTCTCCTCAACAGAAATCAATCACCTTCCTACATTCTCATTTTCTCTGACACCCAAACCCGTGTTATACAATGCCAATTTTTTGATCATAATATATATATATATCCTATATTATATAATTACTTTTAAATACAAGTACAAATACATAGTGTCTGAATTAAAAATAAAAATAAATATATATATATATATATATATATATATATATATAATATATATTATATATAGATATATATATATATATTATATATATATATCGGTAATAAATTTGAAATTAAATCCGTATTAATAGTCAATATTTAGGCGTAGAAAGGGTATTGGTATACCGTATAATTTAAAACATCTTTAATATACATAAAAAAGAGATAATTTTCAAAAAAATTATTTAAAAAAAAAAACATTTTGTGTTTAAAAAAAAAATGTTTTTTTAAAAAAAAAACTTAAAAAAACGATTTTTTCACAACCCTATATATATATATATATATATATATATATAAAAATATATTCATTATATATGTATATATATATATATATATATATATATATATATATATATATATATATATATGTGTGTGTGTGTGTGTGTGTGTGTGTGTGTGTGTGTGTGTGTGTGTTTTTTTTTCTTTTTTATTTCTATTTTTTTTTTTTATATTTTTTTTGGGTTGGGTTTTAAGATTAAGGATTGTTTAGCAGGTGGTGAAGGGCAGAGCATGTCCTAAGTCCAACACGCACGTGTAAATCCTAAATGGCACTTATTTGAGCCCGTTTTATCTCTAAGCACCCATGCACATCAACGTACTTACACACACACACACACACACACACAACACACACACACACACACACACACACACAATATAATATATATATATATATATTATATATATATACTATATATATATATAATTAAAATATTTATTATATTATATATAAATATATATATATATTATATTCGGTAAAATTATATTATATATAATATATATAACAATATATATATATTATATATATATATATAATATATATATATTATATATATATATATATATATATATTATATATATATATATATATAAAAAAAATTCTATACTTTTTATCATATATATATATATATATATATATATATATATATATATATATATATTATAATATCCTTATATATATATATAAATATAATATAGTATATATTTTGAATGTTTATAGAATGTATATTTTTAATAGTTTCGTTTTATTGATAGTATATATATATATATATTAAATTATATTATTTTATTATATATATATTATATATATATATATATATAAATATATATATATATATATATATATAACTATATATAACTATACTATTATATTATATATTATATAATATATATTATATATATATAATAATATATATCTATATATTATATATAACAAAATATTTTATAAAATTAATAATTTCAAAAAATTTTAAAAATTAAAATAATAATAATGATAAAATAATAATGATATTAATATAATAATAATAATAATAATATATATAAATAATAAATATAAATAATATAATATAATAATAATAATAATAATAATAAAGTAATAAAATAATTTTTAAAGCTCACCCTCACGGGCAGTGTCCTGTCCTTGAAAGGCATCTATTTCTACGGTAATTTCTACTAAGGCCTCGAAACGAGGATCGAACCGGGCCTGTGCTTTTAACATATAGGGCCAGCGTTTAGTATACATCGTCATGACCTATTCTTAAAACATTAATGCTACAGTAAAACGGATTACATTGGTGGAATGCTGTCCAATTCTAGTACGTGGGAAAATGAAAAAAAAAAAAAAAAAAAAAAAAAAAAAATTATATCTCAAAAACTTCAATAGCTACAGGGAAAAAGGAATACATTTTTGGGAATCCTGGTAAAATTTCACTAGGAAAATGCTTTATACGGCACACTAGGGGGCTCGAGCGGACGGGGGAACATAGGGGGGGATGTTTTCCATACCCGTAGGGGAGGGGCGGAGAACCCCCGCGACAACCCAAATATCAAAGAGCGGGGGTTCCGGCAGACCCTCCCCGGAGGGGGGGAAATAATCCTACCCCGTGTTCCCCGGAAGGCCGAGAGACGCGACTCCTGCCATCGGGGCGGTATACCCTTGGGTATTCTTTAGTAAAAAAAAAAAAGCAAAAAATTTAATAGAAAGTCTAATTTATTTTAACGGAGAAAACCCAATAAAAGGTTCAAAATAGGCCTGTTTTAAATATTCAAATAGGATTTTACAAATTTATAGTTTCATAAATTATTAGAAAAATTTTTTTTTATATTTTTTTATTTATAAAGGCAATTTTTTTTCTAAAATTTTACAAGGATTCAAAAATGTATTCCTTTTCGCTGTAGCTATTGTAGTTTTTGAGATATATTTTTTTTTTTATTTTTTTTTTTTTTCAATTTTCCTTTCTTTTTCAGCAATCCAATGTATTCCGTTTTACTGTAGCATTTATAGTTTTTAAGATACATATGACGGTTATACTAAATTTCTATATAAATATAATATATATTATATATATAGCATATATATTATATATATATATATATATATATATATTATATATATATATTATATATTAATATATTATATATTGATATAATATATTATAGTAGTATATATATATAATATTAATATGATATATATATATATATATATATATATATATATAGTTATATATATTATATATATATATATATTATATATATAAGATCATGTAAATCTTTTTCCCACCAAGTTAAATTGAAAGCGAATATTTTTCAAATTAAAAGAGACTCTGTGGGCAAAGGTTAAAATATATTAAACTAAAAAAAAGACAAACTTTCCGAAAATTAGTGCTTCACCAAAAGTTAAATTTTATATAAATAGAGTAATATATAAATAGAGTATATATACATATATATATATATATATATTATATATATATATATAATATATAAATATATATTATAATATATTATATATATATCATATATATATATATATATATATATATTATATATATATATATATAATATTATATATATATAATATATTATATATATATTATATATATATATATTATATATATACTATATATATATATATATATATATTTATTTTTCTTTACATGATACCCACCCACTCACGGGCATGCCCATTTCCAAAAGGAGGGGGCAAAAAAATAAATAAATATAATAATAAATAAATAAAAAATTACATAAAAGAAAATAAAACCATTAAATAAATGAAAAGTAAACCCACCTGACCTTGCCTTAACGAAATTCCCTCAGGTGGGCGCAGACGCGGAACTTAAATAGAGGAAGATTAAACATTGCGGGGAAAATAAAGAAGGCAAGGAGTTCCACAAAACAGATGTGGGT
>JABUQX010013304.1:0-36865 GCA_015478945.1 Trachelipus rathkii
TTTTAACGTTTGTGCTAAGGAGATACCTCAAACACACCTGCCTAAATTACCTAGGAGCCCACATTATTATCTGAAACCGATTTAAAATGACGCTACAATTATGGAGAAATTTTAAATTTTCTTCTTTCTTTTCTCTTTTTCCCTTTTGCTATTTCAACATAAAACCATATAAATAAGCTTGAACTACGCTTTTGTATTACAAAATCAAATTGTAAATATTTTTTAAACAACGGTTTTTGGTGCAAAGTGATTACTCCAAAAAACCCTGGCCTAATTACCGTAGGAAGCCCAAATTATTATCTGAAAAAAACCGATCTATCCATGAATACATATTATAGCAAATTTAGATTTCTTTGCTATTTAAAAATAAACATAACAAATATAAATAAGGCCTTGAACATAAACTTTTAAAATCACTACTACTACTACATAAATGTGGTAAATTTTTTTTTCCAGAAATAGTCATGGATATTTCCAACTCCTGACCTAAATTACCTAGGAGGCCCAAATTATTATTCTTGAAAAAACCGATCTAACACATGAATACATATTAAAACAATTTAGATTTTTCCTTTGCTTATTTAAACCAGATAAAAAAGAAGTCATAATAAGCAATTGACTAAAGATAATTGAAAGCTACAAAATCAAATTTGAAACTTATTTCAAATGGTTTTGTTCAATCCTTATACCTCCAACACCTGCCCCTAAATTACCTGGGAGCCCAAATTATTAAATCTGAAACCGATCCTAAATGAAATACATATTTAAACAAAATTTAGATTTTCTTTGGCCTATTACAATATAACTAATATAATAAGCCTTGACCTACGCTTTAATAAAATCACTACATACAATCAAAATTGTAAATATTTTTTAACGGTGTGCCAAAGGTGATAACCTCAAAACACACTCCTGCCCTAAAATTACCTAGGAGGCCCAAATTATTATCTAAAAACCGATCTTAAATGAATACATATTTTAAAAAAAATTTAGAATTTAATTTTTTATAGACACATAGAAAAATATAAGTATAGTAAGATTAATCTATACGCTTTATCAACTTACCCCCTCAAAATTGTAAAATTATTTTTTAACGGGTTTGTGCCCAGAGGAAGATAACCCTCAAACACCTTTGCCCTTAAATTACCTCTAGGAGCCCCAAATATTATCTGAAACCGAATCTATAATATTTAATACAATATTATAACAAAATTTTAGATTATCTTTTCCCCTGTAAAAAACATAAAACAATTAATAAATGAGCTTGAAAATGCTTTTTAATCACTACATCAAAAGTGGGTAAATATTTTAACCGGTGTGCAAAGGAGGATTAACCCACCTCCAAACACCCTGCCTAAATTACCGTAGGGAGCCCAATTATATTATCTGAAACCATTCTAACATGAATACATAATTATAACAAATTTAGATTTCGACAAAGCAATTCAACACAATAAAACAATATAAAATAAAAGCTTTGATACGCTTTAGAATGCTGACAAATAAATGTGTAAATTTTTTATAAGGTTTGTTCAAAAATTAACGTTCTGTGATCTGCTCTAATTTTGATAGGAGCCACCATTAAATACGTGAAACATTTCTAAACATGAATACATATTATAACAAATTTTAGATTTCTTCTTTCCTTTTTTGCTATTAACACATAAAACACAATATAAATAAGCTTTTGATGTTACGTTTATCACTACAATTAAATTGTAAATATTTTTTACAGTTGTGCAAAGAAGATACCTCAAAACCCCTGTCTAAAATTACCTAGGAGCCAAAAATATTATCTGAAACCGATTTAACTTGTAACAATATTAAAACAAATTTAGATTTTTCTTCTTTGTTTATTTAACAACATACATTGCAAATAAGTTGTTTGGTAACGCTTTTTATAAAAAATCCACTGCCCAATTCAAAGTGTAAATATGTTACCGGGTTTGGGTGCAAAGGAAATTCCCTCAAACAATCTGCCTAAATTTACCCCTAGGAGCCCCAATAATTATCTGAAACCGAATCTAAACATGTATACCATATTATAACAAATTTAGAATTTCTTTGTCTATTACAAATAAAAACAATATAAAATACTAATAGTGACTAGGCTTTATCACTACATAAATGTGTAAAAATTTTTTTTAAACGGTTGTGCAAAGGAGGAAATAACCTCAAAAACCTGCCCTAAATTACCCTAAGGAGGCCCGCCAAAATTAAAAATTATCTCTGAAACCCGAATCTAACACCATGGAATACATATTAATAACAAAATTTTAGATGTCAAAATTCTTTGTAGAAAGATAATAAACAATTATAATAAAACAAATGAAATATTTTCTAATCACTTAAATAAATGTTTGTAAAAATATTTTTTTTACGGTTTTATGCAAAAGTAGATACCTCAACAAACACCTGCCTAAATTACCCTAGGAAGCCCCCAAATATATCTGAAATAGATCCTTAACATGGAATCCTTTATCAATAAATAAATTAACAATTTCTCCTTTGGCTTTATTTAAACAAACATAAAACATATAAATAAGGCTTGACTACGCTTTATTATAGGGATAACAATCAAATTGTTAAAATATTTTTTACAGTTTTTGCAAAGGAGATCCTCAAACACCTACCCCCTATTACCCCTAAGGGAAGCCCAAAATTAATAATCTTGAAAACTACTGGAGGAATCATTTAAAACAATTTACTTCTCGCTTTAATAATTATTACACATATTAACTATATAAATAAGCTTTGACTACGCTTTATCACTTACATCAAATTGTTTTAAATATTTTTTTACCGGTTGTGCCAAAGGTTTACACCCAAAATGCCTCAATAATTTTGTTGAAGCTCGAATCATATATCTGAAAAGCAATCTAACATGAAAAATAATATCATAACAAATTTAGATTTCTTTTTCTTTTCTTTGGCTATTACAACTAAGAAACAATATAAAATTAGGCTTGACAACGGCTTTATCACTACCCCTCAAAGATTGTAAATATTTTTAAACGGTTGTGCAAAGGAGATTAACCTCCAAAACACACCTGCCCTAAATTACCCCGCATTTACCTGGAGGCCCAAAAATTAATTATCTGAATAACCGATCTACATGGAATAACATATATTACAATTGAAAAATATTACACTACGATTTTAACACATAAAACAAATATAAATGAGTTTTTGACCATGCCCTTTATCACTACATCCAAAGTGTAATATTTTAACGGTTGTTTGCAAAGGAGATTACCCTCCAAACCACCTGCCGCTAAATTTACCTAGGGAGTCTTCCAAATATTTATTCTGAAAAACCGATCCTAACTGAAAATAATATTCATAACAAAATTTAGATTTCCTTTTTGGCTATTACAACAATAAAACAATATAAATTAAGGAAATTATTTACTACCCTTATTTACTACATAAATGTGTAAAATTTATTTTACGGTTGTTTGCAAAGAAGATACCTCAAAAGCCTGCCTAAATTACCTAGGAGCCCAATTATTATCTGAAAACCGATCCTAACATGAATACCTTTTATAAAAATTTTAGATTTCTTCTTTGCTATTATTACACATAAAACAATTAATAAATAAGCTTTGACTAACGGCCTTTTTCCACTACATCAATTGTAAATATTTTACACACGGTTGTGCAAAAGGAGATAACTCAAACACACAAACATCTGCTTAATTAACCTAGGAGCCCAAAAATTTATATCTGAAACCGAGCTAACATGAATACATATTATAACAAATTTAGATTTCCTTTTTCCTTTCTTGTGGCTATTAACTACACACATATAACCATATAAATAGGCTTGACCTACGCTTTATCACTACATAAATGTGTTAAATTTTTTTTTACAGTTGTGCAAAGGTGGTACTTCAAAAAATTGCCCTAAATTAACCTAGGAGGCCCCCAAAATTATATTCTGAAAACCGAATCTAAACATAAATACATATTAAAACAAAAATTTAGATTACAATATAATTATTACAAACATAACTATATAAATAAGCTTGACCTACGCCTTAATTCTTAAACTACATCAAATTTGTAAAATATTTACGGGTTTGTGCAAAGGTGAATTACCCCTCAAAACAACCCACTGCCTTTAATTACCTAGGAGCCAAATTATTATCTGAAAAAAAAAACCGATCTAACAACAATGAATACAATATTAAATAAACAAATTTAGATTTTCTTTGCTATGCTAATACACATAGAACAATATAAATTAGGGCTTGCTTTACGCTTTATCTCACTTAACATAAATTGTGTGGAATTTTTTAACGTTGTGTGCAAAGGAGAATCCCCTCAAAACACCTGCCTAAAAATTACCTAGGAAAGCCCAAATTTTATTATCTAACACCGATCTAACATGAATACATAATAATAACAATTTAGTATTTTTTCTTTGCTTATTTTATAAACATAATAAACAAATATAAATAAAGCTTGACTACGCTTTTAATCACTAAATAATGTGTAAAAATTTTTTTAAACGGGTTATGGGCCAAAGGAGAATACCCTCAAAACCCTGCCTAAATTACCTAGGAAGCCAAATATTATCTAAAACTGATCTAACATGAAAATTACATATTATAACAAAATATTGATTTCTTCCTTTTTCATCATAAGGAATAGAAATAAGCCTTGCAATATGTTTTATCAAAACATCCAAATTGGTAAATATTTTACAGTTGTTTGCCAAAAGGAGAAGATACCTCCAATTTACCCTACCTAAATTACCAGGAAAGCCCCAATTATTATCTAAATTATATGAAAAACCGATCTAACATGAATACATTTAATTAAAACAAATTTTAGATTTCTTTTCCTTTGCTTTTTTCATTATTAACAGTTACTATAATAATTCTTTGACAACTATCTGTAGTTAAGCACATCCAAATTGGTTTAAATATTTTTACTGTTGTGCAAAGGTGATACCTCAAACAAAACCCTGCTAAATTACCTGGAGCCCAAATTATTTTCTGAAAACCGATCTCTAACATGAATACATAATTAAATCCAAAATTTAGTATTTCTTCTTCTTTGCTATTATACACAGTTGAACAATATTAAATAGGCCCCTTGGGACAAAACGCTTTTATCACTACCTCATTGTAAATATTTTAAACGGTTGTTTTGGCAAAAGGAGTACCTTCAAACCCTTGGCCTAAATTA
Source organism: Trachelipus rathkii (assembly GCA_015478945.1). Classification (NCBI taxonomy): domain Eukaryota; kingdom Metazoa; phylum Arthropoda; class Malacostraca; order Isopoda; family Trachelipodidae; genus Trachelipus; species Trachelipus rathkii. The sequence continues at coordinate 5,197 of JABUQX010013304.1, forward strand.
CCCTAGGAGCCCCCACAAATTTATATTATCTGAAAACCCGATCCTAATAACATGAACATTAATTATAAACAATTTATAGATATTCTTTCCTATTACAAACACAACACATAAAACAATATAAAAATAGTTTTGACCAGCTTCACATGTCACTAATCAAAATTGGTAAAATATTTTTAAGGAAGTGGCAAAAAAGATAATTGAGATCTTGTCCTAATTAAACCTTAGGAGCCCAAATTTATTTATCTTGAAAACCGATCTAACAATGAATACATTTTAAATAAACAAATTTAGATTTCTTTGCTAATTTACAACATAAAAAAACAATAAATAAATAAGCCTTTGACCTTTGCTTTAATCACTTACTAAATGTGTTAAATTGTTTTCGGTTTGTTTTGCAAGAAGAATACCCACCTCAACACGAAAACCCGCCCCATAAATTACTAGGGAGCCCAAAATATTATCCTGAAACCGATCTAAGTATTATACCTTTGTAAAAAAATTTAGATTTAAATTCTTTCCTTTCTCATGTTCTGTAAAAACACATAAAACAATAATAATAAGCAATAACTAACTACGTTTTATCAATACATTAAATTGTGAATATTTTTATACGGTTGTTGCAAAGTAGATATCTTAAAGAGTTACCTAAATTACCCTAGGAGCCCAAAATATTATCTGAAAAAGATCTAAGATCTAACATGAAAATACATAAATTAAAACCAAATTTTATTTCCTTTTGCTTTACACATATATATATAAATAAAGGCTTGACTACCGCCTTTTATTCACTACATCAAATTGTTAATATGTTACGGTTGTGCAAAGGGAGAAAACTCAAACACCATCCCTAAATTACCTAGTACCCCCAAATTATTATCTGAAAAAACCCGATCCTAACATGAATACATATTATAAACAAATTTAGATTTCCTTTGCTATTAAGCACATAAAAAACAATTTATAATTCTTTAAGATAAAGTTTATTCAATTTAATAAAATGTGGTAAAATTTTTTTTTACGGTTGTGCAAAGGAGTACCTCCAAAAACCTGCCTATTTACCTAAGAGCCTTCATATAATTTTTAATCTGAAAAAAACCGATCTAAAACATGAATTACATATTAATTAACAAATTTAGATTTCTCTTCTTTGCTATTTACACATATAACAATATACAATTACATGCAACAACAGCCTTTTATCAATCAACTTTAAATAAATGTGTAAATGTTTTATAACGGTTTAATGCAAAGGAGATAACCTCCAAAACCACCTGGCCTAAAATTACCTACGGAAGCCCCAAAAAAATATTTATCTGAAAACCGATCTAACATAACAATTAACAATTTTTATAACAAATTTTAGATTTTTTTTGGCTTATTAAAAACAATAAAAACAATATAAATAAGCCTTACTACGCTTTTTTAATCACTTACAAAATCAAAATTGTTAAAATATTTTACGGTTTTTGTTGGCCAAAGGAGAATTCCTCCAAAAACAAATGCCCTAAATTACCTAGGAGGCCCAAATTATTATTGAATCTGAAAACAAGATTCTTAATAACTAATTATATTATAGCAAATTTTAGATTTCTTTGCCTATTAAATTGTGCATATAAAAACAATAATAAATATAGCTTGACCTTACGCTTTTTCATCAACTACATAAATGGTTGGGTAAATTTTTTTACGGTTGTGCAAAGCCCGAAAATACCTCAAAAACCTGCCCTAAAATTACCCTAGGAGCCCAAATTATTTTATGAAACCGATCCTTAAACAATGAATACATATTAAATAACAAATTTTAGATTTCCTTTGGCTATTACAAATAGCACATAAAACATATAATAAGCTTGACTTTACGGGCTTTTAATTCACTACATCAAATTGGTAAATTTCTTTTAACGGTGTGCAAAGGAGATACCTCAAAACCACCTGCCTAAATTACCAAGGGAGCCCCCAAAATTACTTAATCTGAAACTGGGAATCCTATACCATGGAATTAACATATTATAAAAAAACCAAATTTAGATTTCGTTGATATTACACAATATAGACTTTATTAATAAGCTTGACTACCTTTTTTAACTACTTAGAGCAAATTTGCAAATTTTTTTTTTTTAACGGTTGTGCAAAAGGAGAATACCCTCCAAAACACCGACATGCAAAATAAAATCTAAAGTATTCAAATTATAATTATCTGAAACCGATCTAACCATGAATACATAATTATATAAACAAATTTTTAAAGAATTTTCCCTTTTGCTATTTACCATAAAACAATATAAATAAAGCTTGAACTACTACGCTTTTATTTTTATATAATTTAGTTTGGTTAAATATTTTTTAAAACAAGTTGTGCAAAGGGAGATACCTCAAACACCTACCCTAAATTACCTAGGAGGCAAATTATAATCTGAAACCGATCAAACTTATTCATTTAATATACACCATATTAAAAACTAATTTTAGAGTTTCTTTTTGCTATTAACACAATAATAACTAATATAAATAAGCTTGAACTACGCTTTTATTACTACATCAAAAGTGGTAAATATTGTTTACGGTTTGTGCAAAGGAAAGATACCTCAACACCTACCCCCCTAAATTACTAGGGAGCCCCCAAATTATTATTTGAAACCGAACTAACATGAATTACATATTATAACAAAATTTAGATTTTTTGCTTATGTTAATTAACACATAAAACATATAAATAAGGCTTGACTACCGGGCCTTTTATCCACTAAATAAATGGTATAAATTTTTTTACGGTTGTGCAAAGGGAGAATACCTCCCAAACACCCTCCCTAAAATTACGCTTAGGAGCACAAATTTATTCCTGAAACCGTCTACATGAAATACATATTATAAGCAAATTTTAGCCTTTCTTTCTTTGCTAACTTACACACACATATAAACAATATAAATAAGCTTGGCTACGCTTTTTAACTACCAGTACAATCAAATTGTAAATATTTTTCGGGTTGTGGCAAAAGGAGAATACTCCAAACACCTGTCTAAAATTAACCCCTAGAGCTCCTCCAAAAATTATTTATCTGAAACCTAATTCTAACATGAAATACATATTATAAAAACAATTTAGATTTCCTTTGCTATTGCACATATAGCAAATATAAATAAGAAATTTTGCTAACCGCTTTATCATCTACATAATGTTGTAATATTTTATGGTTTGTTGCCAAAAGGAAGGATACCTTACACCTGTCCTTAAATTACCTAGGAGCCCTAATTAAAGTTATCATCTGAAACCCGATCTAACATGAATAACAATATTAAAAATAAATTTAGATTTCCTTTGCCTATTACACATATAACAATAAAAAATTAAAGCTTGACTAACGCTTTAATCTATTTATCACACATAAATGTTGTAAAAATCATTTACGGTTGTGCAAAAGAGATACCTTCACACACCTGCCCTTAAAATGAATAGTCCACAAATTATTATTTTTAATTCTGAAGAAAAAACCGATCTAACCATGAATACATATTATTACAAATTAAGATTTTCTTCTCTTTTATTTATTACACAAAAAAAACAAATATAATAAACTTGACTACGGCTTAAAATTATATTCACACTATACATCAAAAATTGTAATTTTATTTTTCAGTTGTGGCAAGGAGATACACTCAAACCAACTGCCTAAATTACCCTAGGGCCCAAATTTTATCCTGGAAAAAAACTTGATTCTAAGGCCTTGTAAATTCCCATATTAAATAAACTTTTTTTGAATTTCTTTGCTATTACAAAACATAAAAAAATATAATAAGCTTTTTAATTACTACTATTAAATCACTAACACAAATTGAAAATTTTTTTAAACGGTTTGCAAAGGAGATACCTCAACCACCTGCCTAATTTACCTAGGAGCCCCAAATTATTATCTGTTACCGATCTAACATGAATATTAAATATTATAATAAATTAAAATTATATTGTTCTATACATATAAACCAATATAATTAAGCTTGACTACCCTTTATCAACATCAAATATAAATATGGGTTAAATTTTTTTATTACGGTTTATGCAAGGAGTCCATCAAAACAACCTGCCTAAATTTAATAGGAGCCCCAAAATATTATCTGAAAAAAAAACCGATTTAACATGAATACATATAATAACAAAATTTAAGAATTCTTTTTGCTGACGAAAATCATAAACCATATAAATTAAGCTTGAATTAGTTTGTTTATCCATCAAGTTTTGTAAAATATTTAAAAACGGTTTGTTGCAAAAGGAGAAATTACCATCAAAACAAAAAAACACTTGCCAAAAATTACCTAGGGAACCTAAATTTTTTATCTGAAGGCGCCGATCCCTAACATGAAATACCATAATTTATAACAAAATTTAGATTTCTTTTCTTCTTTGCTATTACAACATATAACAATATAAATAAAGCTTGACTACGCTTTTTAATCACTCACTACATTAAATGTGTAAATTTTTTTTAATCGGGTTTGTTTTCAAAAGGAGACTACTCAAACACTGCCTAAATTACCTAGGGAAAGCCCCAAAATATTATCTGAACCGAATCTAACATGAAATACATATTAATAAAAATTTAGATTTCCCTTTTGCCTAATTACACATAACAAATATAAATAAGCCCTTGAACTAACCGGCCTTTATCACTACATCAAATTTGTAAATATTTTTAACAGGTTTTGGCAAAAGGAGAAATACCTTCAACACCTACCCTAAATTACCCTGGAGCCAAAATTATTATCTTGATCATTCAGCTTAACATGAATTACATAATTAAACAAATTTTAAGAATTTTTCTTCCTTTGCTATTAACAACATATACTATAATAAATAAGCCTTGTACTTTAAACGGTTTATTTCCTACAATAAAATTGTAAATATTTTAAACGGCTTGTACAAATTGAATACCTCAAACACCTGCCCTAAAATTAACCTAGGAGGGCCCAAATTTATTTCTCCTGAAAAACCGTCTAAACATGATAATACATTTATAACAAATTTAGGATTTTTCTTTGCTATTACACTTAAGACACAATATAAAATCAGGCCTTTGAACCACGCTTTAATCACAAACCTAAAATTGTAAATAATTTTACGGTGTGCCAAGGAAAGATATACATCAAACACCTGCTAAATTAACTAGGAGCCCCAATTATTATTTATTATTTGAAACCCGATAAAACATGAATAACAATTATTATTACACATTTACAGTATAATTATACTTTTACACATAAAACAATATAAATGAGTTTGATTACGCTTTATGAAAATTTACAAAGTGTAATAATTTTTTTTACGGTTTGTGGCCAACAAAGGGAGATAACCTCAAAAACACCTGCCCCTAAATTACCCTAGGCGGCCAAAATTATTATCTTGAAAACCGGATCTAAACATGAATAATATTATAACAAATTTTAGAATTTTCTTTGCTATTACACATAAAAACAATATAAAATAAGCCCTTTGACTAAACGGCTTAATTAAACTACATAAATGTTGTTAAATTATTTTAACCGGGCCTTGTGCAAGAAGATACCTCAAAAACAACCCTGCTACATTAACCCTAGGAAAGGCCCAAATTAATTGTAATCTTGAAAACGATCTACCATGAAATACTTAAAAAAAACACTTTTTTTACGAATTTCTTTGCTATTTTCCATAAAACAATATAAATTAAGCTTGACTACGCTTTTTATTAGGACATCAAAATTGTTAAAATATTTTTAAACGGTTTGTTGAAAGGTTGATTACCTCAAAAACAAACCTGCCCTAAATTACACCTAGGAGCCCAATTATTATCTCTAAAACCGATCTAACCATGAATACATATTATACAAAATTTTAGATTTCTTTCTATTGTTATTTAATAATATAACAATATAAAATAAGCTTGACTACGCCTTTAAATCACTTAACATAAATGTGTTAAATTTTTTTAAACCAGTTGTGCAAAGAAGATCCCTCAAACACCTACTCCAATTACCTAGGAAGCCCAAAAATTAATATCTGAAAAAACCTCCGATCTAACATGAATACAAATATTAAAACATAAAATTTTAAGAATTTTCTTTTGCTTATTTACACTAGAAACAATATTAGGCCGCGGTCGAACGATTTTTCGAAAACCAAATTGGAAAATATTTTAAACGGGTTGTTGCAAAGGAGAGATATCTAAAACACTTGCCCTAAATTACCTAGGAAGCCTAATTAATTATCTGGAAAAACCGATTCTTAACCATGACTACATATTATAACAAATTTAGATTTATCTGCTGCAATTACACATAAAGTTTGGCGAACAGAGTTGAAAAAAATGGCCTTAATCACCTACAATCAAAGTTGTTAAAGTATTTTTACGGGTTGTGCAAAGGAGATACACACCTCAAACACCTGCCTTAAATTACCCTGGAGCCCCAAATTATTAATCCTATATTACTGCAACTAGTGCTACTATTATAACAATTTAGATTTCCTTTTGCTAATTACACAACATAAAATCAAATTATACATAAGCTTGGACTACCGGCCGCTTTTATTCACTACATAAATTGTTGTAAATTTTTTAAACGGTTGTGCAAAGGAGATCCTCAAACACCTGGCCTATTTAACCTAGGAGCCCAAATTGGTTTATCTGAAAACGATTCTAGACATGAAATACAATATAATTAACATTTAAAGTTTTTCCCTTTCTTCTTCCTTTGCTATTACAACATATAAACAATATAAAAAATAAGCTTGACTTACGGGGCACTTTAATCACTAAATTAAATGTGTAAATTTTTAAACGGTTATGCAAAGGAGATTACCTTAAAACAACCTGGCTAAATATTACCTAGGAGCCCCCAAAATAAATTATCTGAAACTCTTGATCTAACCATGAATACAATATTTATAACCAAATTTTAGATTTCCTTCTTCCTTTTCTTCTTTGCGGCTAGAAAGATCATAAAACAATAGTAAATAGAAGAAAAAGGCATTTACAAACAACGAAAGTCAAATTGTTAAATATTTTACAGTTGTGCAAAGGAGATACCTCAAACAAAACTGCCTAAAATTACCTAGGAGCCCAAATTATTAATCTGAAACCGATCTAACACATGAATACATATTATAAACAATTTAGATTTCTTTTTCTTCTTTGCTTTTATTGGTTAGATATAACAATATATAATAAGCTTGACTACGCTTTAATTAAACGTACATCAAATTGTAATATTTTTACTGTTTGTGCAAAGGTGATACCTCAAAAAAACACCTGCCCCCTAATTACCTAGGGAGCCCCAATTAATTTATCTGAAACCGATTCTATACATGAATACATAATTATAACAAAAAATTTAGATTTCTTTTGCTATTACAGACCATTGAACAATATAAATAAGGCCGCCCTTTGACAAAAAACCGCTCTTTATATCCTACCTCAAAAATTGTAAAATAATTTTACGGTTGTGGCCAAAGGAGAATACCTTCAAAACAACGCCTAAATTACCCTAAGGAGAGCGCCCCCAAATTATTATCTGAAACCCGATCTATCTCAAATGAATACATATTATAACAAATTTTTAGATATCTTCCTAAATTACAACATAAACATATAAATGAGTTTGGAACCATGCTTTTATCACTCACTTACAATATCAAAAGGTGGTAAATTATTTTAAACGGTTTGTGCAAGGGAGAATAACCTTCAAACCAACCTGCCCCTAAATTACTGGAAGGCCCCAAATTTATTATCTGAAAACCGATCTAACAATGATAATATTTAATAACAAATTTTAGGTTACTTTCTTCTTTTCTTTTGCTATTACACATAAAAACAATATAGAATAAGCCTTTGACTTACGCTTTATAATCCACTACCAAAGAGTGGGATGTACCAAAGAAATCAAGGAAGATACCTTCAAACACAAAAACCCTGCATATTACCCTAGGAGTCCCAAATTATTTATCTGAAAACCGGATCTAACATGTTAATACTTTGTAAAAAATTTAGATTTTTTCTTTGCTATTTTTGACCAACACATAAAAAAACAATAATAAATAAAGTACTTGACTACGCTTATCACTACATCAAAATTTGTGAAATATTTTTACGGTTGTGCAAAATATATAACTCAAACACCTTGCGTAAAATACCATGGAGCCCAAAATATTATCTGAAAACGATCTAACAATGAAATCAATATTAAACAAATTTAAGATTTCTTTGCTATTAACAAACATATAACTATATAATTAAGCTTTGACTACGGGCTTTATCATCACTACAATCAAAAGTGGTAAATAATGTTTTACGGTTTGGTGCAAAAGGAGAGATACCTTAAACAACCCTGCCTAAATTTACCTAGGAAAGCCCCAATTTATTATCGAAACCGATCTAACATGAATACACTTTATAACAAATTTAGATTTCTTTTCTTTTTGCTAATTATACACACACATAAAATTACCAATATAAATAAGCTTTTTGACTTAACGCCGCTTTTATTCAAATACATAATGGGTTTGTAAATTTTTTTAACGGTTGGTGGCCAAAGGAAGATACCCTCCAAAACCTGCCTAAAAATTACCTAGGAGCCCCAAATTATTATCCTGGAAACCCGGATTATAAAGAATACCACAATATTATTAACAAATTTAGATTTTCTTTTGCTATTAAAATATATAAACATAATAAAATTAAGCTTGACTACGCTTTTTATCTACAACTAAATAAATGTGTAAATGTTTTTACGGTTATTGCAAAGGAGAGATTACTCAAAACACCCTGCCCTAAAATTACCTAGGAGCCCACAAAATATTATCTGAACCGATCTAAAATACAAAATACATTATAAAAAAACAAATTTAGATTTCTTTGCTTATTTACACATAAAACCAAATTTGATAAATAAGCTTTGACTTAAACGCTTTATCACTACTACTCAAATTGTAAAATATTTTTACGGTTTGTTGCAAAGGAGATACCTCAAACAAAATGCCTAAAATTACCTAGGATAGCCCCAAAATTATTAATCTGAAACAGTTCTAAAAACAATGATACATATTAATAAGCAAATTATTAGAATTTCCTTTGCTATTACACATATAAACATTTAAATAAGCTTAACTATGCTATTTGATGTCATAAATGAATACATTATTTTATTTTTACGTTGTGCAAAGGAGATACCCTCAAAACCTGGCCAAAATTTTACCTGGAGCCTCAAATTATTTATCTCTGAAAAGAAAAACCCATCTAAAACATGAATTATACATATTATAATAAAACAAATTTGTTTTCTTTTTGCTAATTTAACATAAACCAAAGAATAAATTTAGGATTCATACCATCAGGTCTTTACGAAGAACCATAAAAAATGTAAATTAATTTTAATTTTGTGTTAAAGCGAAAAGTTTAACCCCAGGGTTCCGGGGTGAAAGTGATATGTACTACTTTGCTATAAAACATGAAATACAATATTAATACAAATTTAGAATTCTTTTTTGCTTTAACACATAAAACAATATAAATAAGCTTGGACTACGCTTTCTTAAACTTTCACCTTTCAAAAATTAAATTGGAAAATAATTTTAACGGTTGTGCAAAAGGAGATACCTCAAAACACCTGCCTTAATTTACCAAGGAGCCCAAATTATTATCTGAAACTGATCTAACCATGAATACATATTATAAACCCAATTTTAGATTTCCGGTTGATATTAACACATAAATAACAATATAGATAAGCTTGGACTTACGGCCTTTTTTTTAGATGGGTTGTGGATAGATATAGACCTTGAAAACCTTGTTTTTAACGGGTTGTGCAAAGGTGAGGATTCTTTGAAATTTTAACCATTGTTGTGGGTAGAAATGGTACTTTTAAAACTTAAACATTGTATGGTTCTGAAATGGTATAGAGCCTTGAAAACTTAGCCCTTGATGAATTGTGGAAAGGTATTGAGCCTTGAAAACTTAACCATTAATGGGCTGTGGTATTGTCACCCTTGACTGGATGTCGTAAGGCATGAACCCATGAAAACTTAATCCTTAACGGATTATGGAATGGTAATGGAGCCTTGAAAATTTAGTTCTCGAAGGGCGTAGTATGCTTTGAGGTATCGTTATTGTTTTGTTTTTTTACGAGAAAGGATTATTAAGAAAAATTCTTTAATATTAGTTTAAAAAATTTCTTCACTCAAAATTTTGAAACATAATATAAACATTTATATTTTGTTGTATTTGTAATGCTCATGGATAATCAGAAGTGTGGAGAGAAGTTTTATCCCCTAAGCACACACCCTATTCCTACGGGATTGAGGGATCAGAACACTCCCCATTTCGAAATTTACACTTGATATATAAGAAGCAAATTTTCTTTATGCTTAAATATACCTCGCACTAAACACACCAACATTCATTCTAGCATCTATATTTACTATAGTTTGTCAATTTCATTACTTCTATAGGCTATTTCTACTTTGTTTTAAAACTAATTCTATTATAATAATAGTTTTTCACTATTGTGTATAAAGCTAAATAATAGTTTTTCTAGCAGTAGTTTTAATGTGATGACAATAAAGTATTCTTACATGTGTTGTTCTCTACTATTATTTATGTAAATAATAAAATGAACTCAATACAATGTATGCTGTGTATATAATTTTTAGTATTCAACTTATCTGAATTTTCTATCTAAATATTTTTCATTACTTGATGCTAGTGCAATCTAGATGTCGTTAGTCAATCATGAAAAATTCATTATATATATTAAACCTTTGGCCAGTACTTAGCCATCCTTAGAGATTTTCTTTTTGTGTTTTCATACTAGCCACTAAACTTAGAATCTTAATACAGATTGACATAATGATTATATGTTTTTCTCTATTTATATATATTAACATTAATGTCTTCTATAAAATTGTGTTTGTGTGTATATATTATTTTTATATACTATTATATAATTTAATAAATTATATAATACCAAAAAAAATATATTTTCTTTAAATGTTATAATAAATAATTTCGGTGGATTCAAACTCCTTCAAACTATTACCTTAGCTACCAGTCTTTGTATTATATATATATATATCTATAATATATATATATTTATATATTAGTTATAATATCTATTATTTATTAATATTATGCATATTTATATATATATATTATTTATATATTATATATATATATATATATTTATATATATTATTATATTATATAATATATTATATATTTATATATATTATATATTACTTATATAATACTATTTTAATATAAATATTAATAAAATATTATTTATTTATTTTATTATTAATAATATTTTTTATAATATATTATAGTATATTTATTATTAGTATATTCGTATATTTTTAAGAAAGTAGAGGAACCTCATTCTGAAATTATTAATATATAATTTATTTACATATTCGCACTTCGGATATCGTCGAATGCGAATTATAAAAAGGAACTGTGGTACGTACTGTTAGTAACTTTGTCAATTTTGTTGATAAATTTAGATTAGATGTAGTTTTAACTATACTGTTCTCATAAGGTAGTTCGAAGTAATTTGATAGTCACAATGGAATGCTATCACGCTAATATATTAATTATTTGTGAGTATTGGTACTCGTATCTTGTATAGCATATAATTGATAGTCTATTCGTCTTGAAGATAAATTGTTGAAGCAATTCGAATGACATCCTTACTCAGTGTGGGCTTTGGGATTTTTAAATTGATTTGATTCCCTGCAATCTTGTGCAACTTAGCTACTCTCACTTCATAACATACGTAATTATTTCTCGTAGTGTAGGAATTGACATCTAGCCCTATAGAACTATATCTAATGTAGTAATACAAACACAAGGAAAATAAGTAAAAGAGTATAGGATCTTCATTCATAGCTTAAGACACGAAGCAGATTATTCTTTGAATAACTAAATATAGAAATTATGCTCAGATTATATTGGACCTACTCTCTCTGAAGATATCGAACTATAATAAGGATTGGATATTAAGTATATTACTACCTCACGAAATGTATAAGTCATATTTTGTTCTTAGGACGATCTGTTCATAACGTTGAAATTTTTCTGTTTGTAGCGCAACAAACATATCGTCGCTTCAAACAAACTAACTTTTTCACGCGCATAACAAACATTATTTCTTTTTGAATAGAACATTTCAATATATATTATATTTTATGTATATTATAATCTTTAAATCTAAATGATTTCAGATTAAATAACTCCAAACCCCTATAATAATCTTCTCAAAGTTTAGCTTCTTCACCGACGTAAATTGTGTGTCAGAAATAAATCTAATTCAGTTTTTTCTTTTGTTTTGTCTGATGTAGTCATTAGTCCGTTGACAATTATTTTACAAATAACGTGCCAAATTTTGGTGTCGTGTGCTCTGAAACTCATCTTCACTGTGAAGCCTATATACTAAGTGTGATATCTTCAATCACTGTATTATGTATATGGAATGTTATAGGATCGTAAAATTGTGTACTTATTCTCTAGATGATGTTAACATTAGTATCATGTGAAGAGATGTTGAGTATTATAAATAATATAAGATAAATTTCTGTGAAAATTAATGAATCAACTAATAGTCCTATTCTAGTTTTTACCTCATTAAGAAATGTTTTGTGATATACATTATTCATCTACTCAATCAGTCATAGCGGTGAAGATTCTATCATTAATTAATAGTTTTACATTTGTGACGCTTATTACACTATAATAATCATTATTGATAATCATGGCTAGCTATAAGACTAAAGATTAAATACAGTTAGTAATTTAAAGTTGTACTAATACTTCTCTATATAATACATGATACGTTTAAACTTACATATACTTCCAAGTATTGTGATATAATAAAGGTTAATTAAATTAATAAATGAAACATTTCTGGAGATTGTGCAAAGAAGTTATTAGATGTGAATAATTAATGTTCTTCTCCATGACAATATTCATTCTAAATGTATTGTTATCATTGTATTGACCTAAATCTATTTGAAAGATGATAATTTAATGATAATTCAGCAATCATTTGTGTATTTATCCTTCACTCTTTTTTCTTGTAATTATCTGACAGAAATGAAAAATTTATTATACTGAACATGCTCATTGACTGTCAATGGAATAAAATCGTGATGATAGTAGACTTCTTACTATTCGATGATATTTCTCTCTCTCTAAATTTTGGTTTCGTTTACATTTATTTATACTAGTAACTCATATATAATTATTCTCGATAAATAGTAACGATTCGTAATGTGAAACTATATGTGATTTACTCTTTCATTGCCTCTATTACTAATGAACGCTGCTGTATATTATAATCTTATCTATTTGGAACAACAGACGGCTCTAACGTGTTTGATACTAAACGTAAGTGATAATCAATTGCTAATTTTCTTCTCATGTAATGATATAAATATGTAATTTTTTTGTTAACGCTGCTTTCCTATTCTTATTTCTGTGTTCCTGTATGAATTCTATCGTAATACCCTACTGAAAGTGTTTTTATATATATATATAATATATTTTAATTATATCTTTATATCTATATATATCATATGTATATATATATACTATATATATTCGTATTATTATTATATATATATATTATCTATATAGTATATTATCTAATTCTATCTTTAATTATATTTCTATAATTATTATTACTTATTTATATATATTATAATTTATATTATATAATATATATATATTATTATATATATACTTATATATATATTTATTATATATATATTATATTTATATATATATATATTATTATTATATTTATATATATTTTATATTATATTATTTAATGATATTTAATATATGATATATTATATATATATGTATATATCTACTATATATATATTATATTAAGTATCTTTATATATAATATATACTATTAATATTATTATATTATTAAATTAATAAATATATTATATATTAATTATTATAATATATTATTATTATAATATATTATTTAATTATATATTTTATATTATATATATTATTATATATTATATATGTGTATTTAGAAGTATTAGTATCTAATATTACGTTAATTGATTATATTTAATATATATATAGAAAAGTATATATATAATAGTTATATATATTATTCAATATTTTATTATATTTCTATATATATATATATTATATTTATTATATATATTTATTATTATTATATTTAATAGTTATATATTATATTAGTAATTATAATATAGTATTATTATTTATAATTATATATATATAATATATTATATAATATTATATATATGTTCAATATAGATTTTTTTCTTTCTCTTTTTTTGTTTTACTTTAGAAATTTTGTCGTGGGTAAGTTGTGAGTTGTCGGTGTGCGGTGTGCTGATCATAATGGACCTCCTGCACTTAATGTATTATTTACCGTGTACACTCGGCACTCTAATGCACCTTAGTACCCGTGCACCTGAGATATCGACGTTATATTTCTTGTTGATACCCCCTGAGTGTCACTAGGAATTGCGCTCAATAAATTTTGATGCGCACTAGTAGTCAATCATTAATATACTCTTGTACAAAATATGATAACTCGCAGCTACAAGTAAGCACGTCACCTCACTTAACCCTGTGGTAGGTCGTCAATCGCTTAAATTATATATCTAATCTCCGCTTATTTCTTATATATAATATCTTAATAGTGATTACTATTATAATATTATATATATTAATTAAGTATATATATATTAATATATTGAATTATATTTAGTAATCATAATTATAGTATAATTAATATATATTATATATATATTACTATATTTATATTTATATATTTTATTATGATAATATATATATTATTCTATCATTTATACTTTGCATTTATTATCTATATATTATTTTGTTTGTTATAATTTTTCCTCACATCTGGAAAGAAGGGTAGTGTGTGCGTGGTTCATGTGTCATGGGTAGCGATCTCCATAACTTTTTTTAAATCTAGCTGTATACTCTCAAAAGTCCGAATAATAAAATATATATATCTATACAGCATGTACATCTATATGTAGCCTATAATAATATATATATTATATATATTAGAATATATATATATAAATAATTATATACTATATAGTATAAGGTATATAGATATATATATAATAATAGTTATCATATATATAGGTATTATATTATCATACTATGAGAATCTCATTAGTGATACACCATCATAACATCTTAGGTAGATCGTGAGCCTACTTCTTTTGGCGTGCAGGCAAGCATCAGTTTCGCGTACCCGGGATACGCGTAACCATATTGGAGACGACTGAAGCCAGAGAACTTCAATCAAAACGACAAGGTGAAAGCAGCCTTCGTGAGAAACTATTATATATATAACTTATATATATATATTAATAATAGTATATATAGTATATATATATATTATATACTATATATATATATAGTATTACGAATTCATATATTTATAGATATTAATAATAGATACTTAATAATAAATGGAAATAGTCACGTATATATTTATTTAAGATAATTAATAAATTTGTTTTTATAGTTGTAATTAATATAATTGGGTCCTATATGTTAAATTAATATATATATAATTAAAAGGTTTTTTAATCTAAATATATATATAAGTATATAGTCTGTATTATTATACTATATATATCATATACTATATATATATATATATATTTTATAATATATATTATATATAATATTTTATATATATATATATCTATATATATTATATTATTTATTATTAGTATATATTTTATTTATAGTAATATAACGTATATATATCCATATATATATTATTAATATACTATTATATATATCCTATATACATATTATCTATATTTATCAATCTTAATATTACATAACTTTTATTTTTATATAGTTAATTATATCTATATTATCATTATGTATAACATCAAATTTATTTATCGATTAGTATTTATTATCTGATCTATAATTCTTTCTATCTAGTAAATTTCTTCTTATATATTTTCCTTTATCTCTGGGTATAATAATTGTGATATTATATATTAGTATATTTTTATATATATTAAGTATTATATATATATATTATATCTATATCTATATATCTATATTATATATATCTTTTTTATAATAAAATATACATTATATATATTACTTAATACTCTCTATATATATATAATATTATATTATTATTCATCTATATAATTATTCATTATATTTTTATATATTATGTAGTGATGTGTGTGTCGTTGCTTTATGTGTCTCGTAAAGTGATGGTGCACTTTTTTGAATGAGTCAGGGATAGCTACGATAAGAATAGATAGATAATGTGAAATCTCATTATCATATAAGGTGGAAACACTCCTAGATTTTTACATACTATTCAGCGTTCGATGGTGGTTCTCTATGTGTTTCCACTAGCTTTCCATCTAAACGTTTAATATAGTTTTTTCCTCCAATACACAGTTAATAGGATGTCATGGTGTGTATATAGTGTATGAAATAACTCCTCGTGAATTTTTATCGTGTTTTAATAATTGATTATATAGTGTTTGATAACGTTCTACTGTGTACGTAAATTGTTGCTTCTAATATTATCCTATATATCACATAACCTCCCTGTAAAAAGTCTCATAAGTGAGGCGTTAGATCTGATGGAATCGTTAAAGTGGCATATAATGTCGGCGTGACGACCCTCCTGCTCATATTCCAATCCTGCTCGGTGAAATTATTGGTATTCACGGAAGCTCACTGACACTGGCTGTGGCTGATATGTGTGTAATAGTCCGTACCGTAATAGTTTATTATAATAGTGATGACTACATCGTAGAAATTTTTCGTGGCATCTGTGTGTGCATTACATACTATCTCCTAATATGTCTGTAGTTATCTGTATTCCGTTACATATCTGCTTACCTGCAAATAAAAAAAAAATAAAATTGGCTCTATTCTTACTATTATACAACCTTATGCCTACATCAGGCACCATCACTCAATACGTTCATCATTTAGTTGGCTGTTCGTCATACTTCTATGTGTATGAGAGTAGTGAATTTTTATAGCTGATTCTCATTATTCTCGGTTATACTGTTATGGCTGATAGGACATGTAAAGAGCATGGAATTCTCGCTTATGTGCTTGTAATAACACAAATCTTTTGCTAATAAAATCGATTTATCATTCGTCTATCTATCAATGAAGCTATATCTGTTAAGAACGAGACGTTTGAGTCTAGCCGACGGTTTATGATACGGTGCGACAGCTGCAATCTTGTTAACTCTGAAATAATCGTAGACCTTTCATTTTAACACTCCTTAATGAACTATGTAGTGAACTTGCCTTTAAGGTGTATTTCGTTGAGCTCAATGCACGCATCTGATTTTTTTTTAGTGCTTACTTGTTAGCATCTCCTACGTGTATATACGTCTTATTGAAGTACTCGTTCAATAAAACCGATTTTTATTTTGTTATTTTTTTTTTTATATTTGTAGTATATTGTTAGTGTGTCATATTATACAATATGGTGACAATTTATATCGCAATTTTATTTGTATTGATAATATTATTATCAGGTTTAGACGGGTATTCGATTATTTTCTACTGTGGGTGTGTTTTAGTTGTAATTTCTATTTTAAAGCGAGAAATATATCTATTCCAGATATTGACTTCTGCTCTATTACGTGATTAGTGATTATTTTAGCTAGTTCGCTTCTTCGACATCTGTGATTTTTCTTTGTCCTATTAATATTTAGTGTTCATATTATTCGGTAAATATTTTAGAAAATAAATGACTGTATATATCTGAGCTCTTGTTATATCGTATGCCGTGCTATTTTATCGCTGGCTCTTTGTAGAGTGATTTCGTGTCGTTGTGTGAGTATAAACTTGTGCTAGTCACTACCTAAACTACTTGTTAGTGGTAGAGTCTGTAATTTCGTTTATTAATTCGTTATTAAGTGTGATTTCTTATATATTTTTATTTTTTTTGGTGTATAGTAGTTTGCTATTAATAGATCAGAGAATTAGTTCAATTAATTAGTCGCTACGGTATATATTATATAGATAACTAAATGTTGAATTTGTTTGTTTGTTAAATATGAGTTCAATGTAGGTGTTATTTTTATTAGAGTTTTTGTGCGCCTGATTATATACCGCTTGCGTTATTTTGTGTTAAATAATGAGAGTGGGTTTTTTTGATATATACGTTACCTATTTAATTATTGGTATATATTTATATATATATAATGATGCTTTGTTATTTCTATTCCTATCATTATAATTACTTTATATGTACTCTTTTAACTATAGTATAGTATTTTTAGCAGATTTCTAGACTTGATAGTTATGTATCATTGAGGAAAAAAATGCTGAGGTTAACAATTGCTCTCATTGATATTTTCTGTATTGCTATTTTCCTTGTATATATATATAGCCTAACTTTTTTTTGATATTATTTACGTATATCTTGTGCTTAGAACCTTGTCACACATGGTATCTATGCTATTACTATATTAGCGTTAGATTTGCTGTTATAATATAGGTAGTAAAAATGTTCAAGGTGATTAGAGGTAATGGTACTTTTAGTGTAGCAGTGTTTAATATAAATATATCATTTAGTCTTTTATATATAGTATATTATATAAGATATAGTAGAAGTTCTGATACCTAGTTCTATATTAGTTGTTAGGTGTCTAAATTAATTTGCTAGATAACCAGTATGGATATTTAGGATTATCATGCCAGTGATTTTTCATATTATTATATTGACTAATGACTTTCATAAAATGATAGTCTATTACATTTAAGTGTGTGTGATCCTTATTATTTATGTTGGGCTATCAAATATATTATTTATACCCTCTTTATTTTTCAGCCTACTAGTGTAATATTGAATTATTTAGTTTAATTTATATATGTATGTGAATATGGATATTTATTATCCTCGTTTAAAAATTTATTAATTTCCGAAGTTTGAATGTGACACGGAGGGAGATCTACTTAGTGTTTTTAATTTACTATATTATATATAAAAGTGTTTGATAATATATATAGTTTTTTTTTTTGTTCTTATATTTCGTATCTTTTCTTTATTTATTGCTTTATAAAATGTGCTGATATATATTATATATATATTCTTGTATGTGGAGACATAACAAAGGTGCATAGATTTAATAATTAGGATTATTATGAAATGTATGTGATTTAGTATAATGCATATTCGATATAAAAATATATTTTATTCGGATGTTGTTCAGTAGTTTATTTTCTAATGGGCTCTATCATTTAGGCTATATGGATATCGTGTGAGGTTATTTCATTGAGTGCCTTGATTTTTGTATGTGATGATTTTAGGAAATAATTGTATATAGATTAAAAGTTAAAATAATTAATGAACTTCTATTTATTACTTCTATATTCATTCAACTAATAGAATTAGTAATCATATAATATACATATAAATAATTGCCGTATGTATAATGAGAAAAGCGTCCCGGAATTCTTCGCGCTAGTCGTGCTGATTAATAGAGGTAATTATAGTTCGTTATAGATATGGATGATTATATAATATATTATATCTTTTTATTAATTTCGTATATAAATGCATTGATAATTAATGTTTCTTTGTGATATGAATAGATATATTATAGTGTTCTAGAGATTAAAGATTATTTTATAGAGTTTATTAGTTAGATTTAGGTTTTATATTAGAAGTTTTGTGTTGACATTCCGGTCATTAAGATCCAATGGTATTGACTCTTATATAGAGTGTTTATTTTTGTGGACGAATCAAGTGGTTGTGATATAATGTTCTGGCCCGTTAGAGATTTGTTTTTATGTGTCTAGTGTGTGCTGTTTGCTAAGATATATATATGCTGGCTAGGGCCGAGTCGAGTCGGGAACTTTTTTGATTATCGATGGAACAGCCTTCATGTGATCGTTGAGAGAGGATGTGGGGATGATATAGTGTTATGTGTTATGGTGTGAAGTTGGTGTGAGAAGCTTGGTTATGCGTAGATTTGTTATATATGGTCAAGGAGTGGATATATCTTACCTGTGTTATAGATATGATCAGAGATTCATCTGAAACCAATATATGTGTGGGCCTTTGAGTTAAGCTATTTATCTTTATGTGTCTTCGCAAATGGATCAAGGTAGTTTTCGTGTGAGTGACTCAACTGTGAATGAAGATAGCTCTAGGCGCTCATAGTGTAAGACCAGAGCGAAGAAATCATTATAGGGTACGAGCTAAGTATGTATATCGTATTAGTGATAACATCATATAAGTACTTTATATATTTCCAAATAATTAATTAAATATGTTTTTTTCTTAGGGAGTATTTCCTCATTATGGGGTACGTCAACGTCCCTCATAATGAAACTGTAAATAATTTGTTTGGGTATCTGATATATTTATAAATTGTTGAGCATATATTTATATAAAGAGTATATATATTTTTTTCAGTGAAATTAATACAATATTTATAATGTATTAATTATATATATTATATATATATATATATATTATATTATATATTATATATTACTTATTACATGATTAATATGTTTGATTTATTCTATTTTTTGCTTTCTATTACTTTTTTGTGTATACTTTAAGTATATGTTAAATTATTATGTAATGTTAAATTTTAGATGTAATAAGAAATGTTATAAAATGTATATAGAAACAAAATTTTAATTTAAAATAGGGGAGAAAATGGTAAGAATAGATTAAAAATAATATCATTAAAGTGATAAATATATATTTAATATAAAATACATATCTTATATTAAATCAATGTTATTTTATTCTTATATATTTATTAATTTAAAATTCTATTCAATATTAAATAGTTAAAATTATATATTATATATATACTATTATCGTATATAATCTATATTATATATTTATTTATTAACTATATATATATATATTTATTATATATTTTATTATATAATATTATATATATATAGTATATAGATATATAGTGATATATATATTATTTTTTATTTAAGCGTATATATATAAATATAAAGTATGAATTCTTTCATTCCACTATAACATTTGAAAATGTTAATATTGCAGGATATATAATTAACTTGAATTTATAGATCAATTAGATTATCATTTGCAACCCATAACACTGCTCCATAAAATTTCAAAGTTTTTTGCTCCAAAAGCTGAAATAGGAAGGATTTTTACACCGTTTATCCGCTGATATTCAAATATATGTTTTTATTTACTACTTTCTGTGTACATAGTTTTTACCTCCGGATTAAAATAATTTAAATAAATGTGTTAAAATAAATTTACAAATCGAGCTAAATTATATTTTAAAACTTATATTTTATAAAATGTGTATGGCGATATATTATCATATTTTTGAGCGTTATGAGCGTTGTTCATGGTATAAGTCTCCTTTTCGTGACAACCAGTAATCACACCAACATCGATATTACTCACATACTCTTCTAGCTTCGGTACTTCAGCGCTTCTTTCATACAGTCAGACTATCCTGGTGAAACCTCTGTCAGGGAAGAAGTCTAAGTGAGAGTCGAGGAAGTAGGTTTTTAGGCTCATATTGCATCCCTATCTTTGCCTTATGTGTATGATTCTAAGTAGCTCTTTCACATTAAGTGTCAGACTGGTATAACTCGTCTCTGTGGTTTCACTAAAAGTTCTCTACAAACTTTCTTATAATGACAGTAATTAGCAGTTAATATTATAATATATTAGATATTATATACTATACTGTTTGGGATATAATTCGTCAGCTTCTTAATTACTGTAGCCAATAAAAATACCTTCCTCAAATTTAGCTTCACTTACTCTTGGCAAATTTAGTATCTTAATACGTGAATCTATCATACTTTATCACACGATTATGTAGAGATATTTCTAATTCTTATCATCTACGATGAATATGTTCAGTCTGAGGACATAAGATATAAATTTTATGAGATATTAAACTAAGTGGTGAATGATTAGTATCTCAATAGGACGATTTTTCGCTTCTTCTGGATAGGAGATCTTCTGTGGCACATATACCTCATGCTATAAGTATCTAGGCTATGTATTAAGGTTTGGCTTTATCGATATATATTATATATATATTATATATATTAAACTATTAAATTAATATAATTTTTTTGGCAGAGTTTAATTTTTTTAATATACTTCAGGTCAAAAAAGAAGGAGGTAATTTTTAACTAGGAAAACTAACCGAAATCTGAAGAGAAACTGATAGTATAACTCATACTTTGAAGTTTTTACTTATTTTCGTCTCGCAGTCTAATTTTATTTGTGATGCGTGTAAGTTTGATTATATCTTCAACTGAGTAGCCTTTGATGAATTTTGTGGATACTTATATCTTGTGTACCTAGCTACTATGTTTTTTTAGGAACAAGGGTTTAGCCTTAGTTGGAATAAAATTAGTCAAAGTAAATAAAATCATTTTAATGAATATGTGGAAATATTTTTATTGCTTGTGAGTTTAAAATTTTGATATGTGAGGTATAGAATAGTTCCACTAATTGGAATATTTTATTAGGTATTACTATTTTTAAAAAAATTATTAAACTATTATAAATTTGAAATTTACTTCCATTCAACTTAATATAATTAATTATTAAACATTTTGATTTTGCAGTTCTATAGCCCTTTAATGGAAATTAATATTTATGCTATTGCTTACTTGTTATTTTGCCTATATGTTTTATCTATTTATAATAGAAATTTCATCAGATATAATTAGTATTTACTTCTTGTCATTCAAAATTTGAGAGTGCGTGTGTTTACAATGCTTACTACAAAGAATTATGCTTGGGTGGCGTTAAATTTATATATGAGGCTAAATTATTAATTTTAGCAATTTATTCTTAATTCCAGAGTTTTAAGATTAATCATTAGAACTACCTATAAAATGTTCTTTGCTTCTTTACTCATGCATTTTTTCAAACGTTTGTTTATAATGTATAAATCTTGTTGATTGAATTATTCTTTCTTCATTAATATCTACAAGCTAACTCATTGTTTTCACAATGCAGTCTCTCATGCTCTACATGACGCTCATATATCGTCTCATAAATACTAAGATATATCTTATCACTCCACAACACTTCACTAAATCTACTTATCTTTACTGTCTTAAGACTAATAATCTCAGATAACTATATTAGTACGATAAAGCTCCTATATTAACAATTCCATATATGTTTTTGCAGTACCATGATTGAGTGTCATCGCATACTGTATGTGATCTCATATTGTTCGAAGTATATATTTAATTATATAACCCAATGAGTATTTACCAATCACCTATCATGCTTCTATTTCGATCTCGTGAGATCACATTAGCTCACTTAATATAATATAATTCGCAGAGGCAGTTCAATATACTTGTATAATTATTATATTTTTATAGCGTATATTATCTCTCCTTGGGTTACCGAACATAAATGATATCTACCTTCAACTACTATTTAAGTAATTAGTTAATTGATCATATTTATATAGAATAATTGTTCGTCGCTACCTTATAATATAGTCAGACATGATTTAATACAGCTTATGTAGATATGGAATTTCTTATTCAATATCTATGTAGTTTGCTATGTATCTCTACCATTCTTATAAACCTCTTTCGGCGCCCGTTCCAGCAGACTTTCTATCCAGAGTTTAATAGATCCAGCAGTGTTTATACTCTTCTTCAAACTGTTCATTATCTTATTTCTATTTGCGTTGCTATGGTCACTGTAGCGTTTCGTAGTCTTGCGCTTATGTGATCGTCGTTATTGTAGTGTCTCATGAGATATCTTGTGTGTAGATCTGCGTCGTGTGAATTGTAGTAGTTTGCATCTCTTCTATATATAACTTGGTGACTGTTATTAATTTAACCATTGTGTCGTTACCCCTCTCCTTCTATCTCACTCTCTTCTCTCTCTCTTTTAGCATTCTTACTTCTTACTTTAACACATCCACATAATTCCTTTGCACTACTAAGAGTCTTGCTCTTTCTGATTCATCAATTCTGATTTTTATATACTCTGATTATCTACTCTGATGTATTTACCTACCTCTAATTTACTTATTTACTTGTTGTCTAGAGCTATCTTATAACTTTAGCTATGATTCACCGTTTTCTCACACATCATTGATTGTTATTAGTAGCATGTGGAAGGATTTGGTTTCATTATTTAATTCAATTCTTTAATTCATTTACCCGACATCGGCTTTTCATCACATCTGGAGTTTGGCTTGTCAATATGTGACATAATTACGGTTCTTATAGAATATGCATGATATCGGATATTGATATTTGGAGTTCGTCATATGAGTTATCATCATAGAATATTACGATATGTGATAACGTAAGTGATTTTGTGCTATCGTGTGGATGCGCTTTCTCACCACAAGAAAGTTGATGCATTAGTTGTGTGTTCTACTTCATAACAGTGTATTTCAGTATCTGTATATCACCTTTATTCAATACGTGAGTCTGTGTAGTTAGGTACGATCTTCGTTGATGTCTTGTGCTATTTAGCCAAAGTGTATGACTTACACACATACCTCTCTCCTCACAAGAAATTAACTCAGTTCTTATCTAACCATTTCCATTTTCTTCAGTCACTCAAAGCCATTTGGTTATACATATGTGGTTATCACGGGGGCGATAAGAGATTCAAGGCGGTATTGAGGCGGGGCGTAAGTGGTCTATTTGAGCGAGGGTGCGTTTGTATTGTGAGTTTTTCTATATTTCTATATTGATTTGAGTTATTCTTAACTTGAGTCTTAATACATCAGTAGGTAGGAACAAATAAACTGTATATTGTATAGGGAGATTAAATAATAAGCATTGTGATGCTCATATATGAAGTATTTTTACTTTTTAGATTTTAGTATATACTATAAGTGATGTATAGTTGAATTTTACTCAATTATTTTCTTAGTTTTACAATTATAAGTAGATATTCTCTAATATGATATGGTATTGATTCTGATGTATATATATGTTGTGTTGTGGTGTTAATATGTGTGTTGTGTATTAGTCCTGATAGTGTGTTGTATGTGCATATGTTGTTTAGATTACCAAGCTCACCGAGTAAGAATACATAATATTGAGTAAAAATTTATTTGCTGGCACAAAGGAAGTTGTATAGATTTTTGTCTTTATTTTAGATAATTGATAGATAATATATATATATATAGTGTTATATAATTATAATAATCTATATTTATTATATTATAAAATATATAAAATTATATAAAGTTAATAGTATATATATATTTAAAATTATAAAATATATATATAATAAATAATTATTATATTATATATAAAAATTTATAAATTATATATATTTAATATATTAATATTATACTAATAATATATTATTATTATATTACTATATTATATATTATAATATTTGAAATTAATAATTATTTTCCTCTATATAGTTTTTATATAATAATATTAGGTATCCACATAGTTAATAGATTATCGTTAAAGTTTTTATAGTTTGTTGTTAGACGAATTTTTATGATATACTAGCCATATATATTATAATATATGTATGTATGTATTGTATGTTGTATATATATATATATTATATTATATATTATATGATTATATATATTATTTCTGTTATACTTAATATATATATATCTATTATATAATTATATAATATATATATATATATATTACTATATTATTATATATATATATATATATATTAATATATTTATTAATCTTTCGGAGATACTATTGCTGCTAGAAGCTTCTCAGAAATACTTATAAAGATACCTCTACTACACTTCTACTAAGTCTATATAAGCTCCATCGAGATTTGACAGACCTGCGTTACAGTGTTTCTTTGCTCTCAATTATTTTGTGCTCCTCATATAGTATTTGTGAAAGATGTTGCTTAAGCTTGCTTAGTACATTGTGTACCTGTGTCTGTTGTGTTGGATGTTAGGTCTTATCGTGGTAGAACTTGTGTATGTGTTAAAACATGTCCGTCTCAAGCAAAGAAAAGCAAAGTGTCGGCAATATTCTTAGACGTATCGTTGATTATTGCGATTTATAAATGTAACGTTTCTATTTTTCTAGATCGTGTGATATGATAAATTGCTTAATAATAGTGCTCTTTTAAATGATGAGATAATGACTCTGTTAACGTAATCTATGAAGTCTTCTTCGATTTAACATATAATAGATAACATTTCTGCCTAAATAAATTCATATATACAATGTGATTAGTCAATCTACTTCAGTGTGTCTAAGGTTATTTCTTAATAGACATAAAGTAAGGAAGTATGATAGGGATAGTATTCTCCTCTTCGTTATAAGTTCTAGTGATTGTCGGAGTAAAGGTGCGTAAAATAAACGCTGTGAGTGCACCTATGTGTACGTTGACGAGGTCTTTCTTTGCGCAGTTCTTAAATGCGTCGCTATATATGGTAGTGTATTGCTCATATGCTTGTGGCATTAGTCTCTCACTTTATTATATGTGTGGCGCGAAGAATTAGCTCTGCAGTTTGATAAATGCTGTTACGGGCTTGCACTAGAATAACTTGATAATTCTGATAGATTTCCAGTGGAAGCAACGTAATTAAGACACTACATTTGAGCAATTAGTTTTGTTTGAGAGACGATAACGAGTGAGATGGTCTCACTGTGATAATTTTGATAGATGTCCCGGGTTCTAGTGTAGATAATGGTAGAAGAAATGTGTTCTGACATTTTACCCAGATCTGGATCCGCCTGTGAGTTCTTATTCACGCTCAGTGATAATGTAGACTTTTATTTTATTATGCATATAGTGCTTCATCTTGTCTATAAATGAAGCACTTTGTGGCTTGAGTATGAATGAGAAATATCTTCGTTCTGCTATATATGGTCTTTACTACTTTTGATATACTCCTTCGGATATACAGGCATGCGTTATTATCTCTCAATAGCTAACTTCTCTACAGTTTATTTCTATATCGTACACAAGAAACATTGACTATCTATTCACTTCCTTATATTATTTCCTATAGCCATGATGCTACTGTGTGTACTGTCTGTGCTTGATTCTGATTGGATTTCTATTTTTTGACGGTCTTTAAGATGCACACTATACGCAAGCTGTTTTCTCAATAGGTGTGTTTTTTGAATGTTGTTGTGGTTATATTTCTTTAAATCTATTTAGTTGATCTATATATACAAATATATAAGCGGGCAAGACTACCTATTCGGAGTATCTCTACATGTGTTGCACTATATTGTGTTTCAATGTGATAATATTTAATATATGCCTACTGAATAGCTTGTCTGTACATGATAACTCGTAAATTATGTGTTGCTCCAGATATTGTAGACAGAAAAGTCCACAGATTAGTGCATTTTGAACTGATTAATCATGGCTACATCCACGGCAGCGGTCTTAGGTAGAATCTGTGCTAAGGAATACATATAATCTACCGATCTTCTCACTATCCTATAATGATTAAAGGTAAATGTGTGTACTTCTCAACACAGCTGACACAGTCTCGCCACAGTTCATTACTACAAGAAGACGAACTGAAATGTTATGCTCATCATCTTTTCTGAGCTATTTTCTTCGAAAAGCTATTTATATCTACTGAAGTAAATACTCAAGAGCTAATATATGGTGTCTACTCACACGTGTAAAATGAATTTCTCATTAAAACAAAACGGATTATATTGAGGGCGTTTGGTATGAGTGATCTTGACGAGTTCTTCTGGGGTAACGGGGCTTAACACTTTGCTCTTTTGCTAAAGCCGTTATCTTTCGTCAGTACCTCTCCTTATATTCTTATACTAGCGCCTGGTTTGGGAGACATATTAAATTATGCTCATGTAAACTCTAGTCGATATTTATATATACCTCGTAATATTTCACCTTTATATAAGATCTTGAACAGAAACAATTCTAAAACACATGATATCTTTAGCGATTATTTTAATTAGTGTCCTCTTCTCCATCTACTATCATCTCTCATATTGTGTACACTTTTTCATGTGTTCACCCATTCATTCTCATGTGTACTTACAGCCTTTATACAGTCACTGACACATTGTTCTGTATCGTGTGTAAAACAATTAAAAGGACGTGTTAAAAAATTGCAAATCGTTTCCGAGCAACAAGGTTATTTATCGATACAATATGGCCTCCGAAGCGATATTCAATGTGTAAAGATTAACAAACATATTCGTTTATTCAGTGATTTCCTACTTTGGGTTATGATTCAAATTAAGTATGGCTTCTGGTTTTGTCTCTTCTATACGATTCTATATACGCTACGAAAATAGGTCTTCTCATATTCGTCTATCTCAGACTAACCAATTAGAACATAAATAAGACAGTATAACATAAATGAGCATATCATATACCTATACGGAATAAGTTTGTATTTTATATGATTATGTTTTATAGGTAGGTACAGTGGATATATAGATATCCAATCGGTTTATGATAGCTTTCATTGAGTATTGTCTAGTGTTAGCAAACTGGAGATAAACAATTATTGATGTCTATATCATAGATATATATGGATCTATACTCTGATTCTTCAGGTATAGTGATTCGAAGCTAATTATCTTTACTTCTCTAATATCTTGATACTTAGTGTTCTATTATCCCCAATAATAGTCACTATCGTATCTCAGATCGAATACTTCTAATTAATACTGAATACCTAAACACGAATATATAAAGTATATCTCTTAAAATCTTGAAAAAATAAGTGCTGCAATTAATAAATATATAAAGAATAGATAATACTTATATTATATAAATATATGTAATATAAATTTTATCAATAATAATAATTTGGGCCAACTCCAATCAATAATAATAATAATAATTTATTCCAATCATTTTGGAAATAAAATATATAAATACATAAGTAACTAAAATTAATTTAGATTATACGATACTCATATTCAATGAATACAGTTAATTAAATACTTAAAAAACTACATAATTAAATAATTAATATTTAAGTGTATTTAGTTTACCTATACTCAATAATAAGTATATATATTATAATATATATAATTAATAGTTTTATTACAATAATTCCTATTAAGATCACTCTTCTACTTATCGCTGAATTATATTATTTACTACTAGTAGATATTGTTGTATATGATATATGTAAAATTTTAATTTATTTTTCTTATATTATTATATTTTTAAATATTCACTTATAGTTAAATAATCTTATATTGCAGGGTATGACAAAATTTGTGCCTTCGTTATTGATGATATAATTTTATAAAAGCATTGATTTCTAGGTAATAATTAGATTATGTTCTGAATAGACTACGTGTATAACCAGGATATTTTAAAATATGTATTTAGTATCAATATTTATTTCGAAATTATATATTAAGTACAGAATATTTAATAAGAAAAATGTAATGGCTAATTACAAGCTTTACTTAGAATATTTGTTATATTTGAGGTATTGTATGTACTTGGATCGAATCTAAGTTCAAATTGAGTACTGATAATCTATTGAGTTGTGGTCTTCTAAGAAATAAGATACTATTTTATTATATATAAGACAGTGTTATATAAATATTAAAGGTTATTATATTAATTTTAGTGAAATTTGTAAAAATAGCTAAATAGAAGAATATTTTACATTATGAGTAAACCTGATTACATAACCTGTTATTCTAAGGACTTTATTCCTATTTGCGGTGAATTGACTGATACACTGCATAAGGAAGACATATATACCTTTCCATGTGATATATTAGTCATTAGGTAATATTAAAGTGTGATATTTAGTTCATTTTAGAAGTAGACTGAGTTAGGATGGACTACGACTCCGATTACGATCCGATTTGCGAAATCCGCCTAATTTAGCTATACTACTCGAATACTGTGAATATACCGTTAACTTAGATAACTGGCTACATAAGTCCGCTCGCTCTGGTTGTTAGGAAGAGATGAGAGGTGCTAGTGAGGGGATAGTTTATTATATTAATGTTTTGTTTAATATTAAGATATATACAATAAATATATTATTTTGGCATCTTTTAATATAAATGTAGGTAGAGTTTATGGAAGTAATTGTATTTATTGTATTCTAATTTTATATTATATATACTATTATATATATATTAATATATATACTAATTAATATAGTATATACATATATATATCATAATAATATTTAAATATATAGTATATATGTTATTATATGGTATTAATATAATAAATATTAATTAATATATATATTATATATATTTATATTTAATATATATTATATTTATCAAGTTTTTAAAATAATGCTTATATAAATATTCTGGTGATAGCATAGAGATAGTAATGCCTCTATAAGTGATATTAATATCTCAATATAACTTTATGGAATAAAGATGTTTGATGTATCACTGTGATTATCATGTTGTCTAAAGATAAAATTATCATATCACCTATGATCAGCTCGCACTCCTGTTATCAGTGAATAGTTATCAGTTTCACAGAGTGGCAGAGCAATAGTTTTAATGGCTTGAACATATAGGTCATTTCTGTGTATACATAAGATTACTGGCTCAAGACTTAACTATTCTAGTCTAAATATAATTACTATTAAATATGTTTAAATATAATAGATCTACTTCAGAGATAATCGAATTTAATTTAGGTCAATAATATTGATTAATAATCACTATGATAGATAGCTCGATCTATATTACTCGTATATGTGTTAGATATTACTCATTATGATTATATATATGATCATACTAATGTATCAATAACATGAGATACACTTTGGAAAATAGATAACAATTTTATAATAGTGACACTATAGAGTATAATTAATCTGAATAAAGAATAGATGAAAGTAGGTATATAATGGGTTATCATTAATCATAATCATAATCAATACTAAATATATATAATTAAGATATAAAATTTAATAATCTATAATTTATAATTCTAAATAATAATTGATATTTATATATTAATATTTAATATACAATTTATATATTAAAATTATATTATCTTTTTTAATATATTTTTATTATCAGATAATTTTAAGTTTAATTTTATACATAATTTATTTATTGTTATAGATATTGAAACACAAGACAAGAAGTATTTATTTCGATAATATAGGTCGGCTAATAATATTAAAATGTTCAATTTAAGAAGGGTTGAGACGCGTAAAGATTGTTATAATATTTTCTATTTATATATTTAGAAATATATCATGTATATTATATTATATATTTATATTAGTATATATATATATATTATAATATTAATATTATATAATGAATTAAATATTATGACAGTATATTTATTATATATATTTTTATATTATATATTATTTATATATTATAGTATTAATATATATATTATATATAGTATTGATTTAATATATATATATTCATATGCTATATATAAATTAATTATATTAATATATATATATATATATTATATTATATATTTAATTATATTATTTATATATATATATATATATATATATATATATTCTATTATAGATATATATATATATTATATATATTAGTATTATATATATATATATATATATCATATATTATATATATTAATATTTATATATTTTTTGCTATTTTCATATCTATATATATTAATATTATAT
>JABUQX010013305.1:0-18566 GCA_015478945.1 Trachelipus rathkii
AGGTGTTGTGAACGTTTTTTTTTTTTTTTTTTTGTGCCAAAGAGAATGATTGTTCAATTTCTGTGGTTTCTATTTTGGGAATTAAAAACCGAAAGAGTTCTTTTACCATTAAAACGCTTTTTACAACTCTTATCCTTAAGAAATGTCCATGTAATTATACTCGTCTATTATTAAATTTATCTATTAATTATTATTATTTATTATTATTATTATTATTAAATTATTTTATTATTATTATTATTATTATTATTATTAGTTATTATTGTTATTATTATTATTTATTATTTTATTTTTTATTGTTTTTATTTTTTATATAAAAGTTAGAATGTACTATGCAGTATGATTATTCTATATCAACTACTCTCTCATTTCTAGAATCTAATACCACACAATAATTTTTTTTTAAAGGGATACGCGCTATTACCAGCTTACGTTGTGAAATCATACCCTAGACAATTTAATTAATTTTATTTGTAGGTGTCAAGCGTTATATTTTTATTTCTTATTTTTCACCTATTTATTATTATTATTATTATTTATTAGTAGTAGTAGTGTAAGTAGTAGTAGTAGTAGATAAAGATATATATATATATATATATATATTTTACAAAGAATGAGATGTGTAAAAGTTATATATATGATTGTTAAATATTATAAATAGATAATATAATAATTAATAATTTAAAAATTACCAAAAATTTTTGTACTTTTTTAATTTTTTATTTTAAATTTTGAATTGTTTTTGAATCTTTTTTTGTAGAGAAAATATTATTATTATTATTATTATTATTTATTAATTATTTAAGGAAGTGATAGTGGAGCATTCATTGTTTATGTTCTAAGCGAGCATGGTATTTATTAACAGATTCTTGTTATATCAGGTTTTTTCGATTCTCAACTCGCTTATTATTTATTATATTTTTTAATTTTATTTATTTTTTATTATTATTATTATTATTATTATTATATACTATTATTACTTTTATCTATTTTTATTATTATTATTTTATATATTGGTTGTTTTTATGTGTGTGAAGGATATATATATATATATATAATATAAATATAATATAATATATAGCTATATATATATATATATATATAAGTTATATATAATACTATATATATATAATATATATATATATCATATATATAAATACTATATATTACTATATATATATATATATACTCTATAATATAATTATATACTAGTCGGTATCAATATAGTATTTTAAAGCGTTTGACCTCGCAGGAGCGAAAATCAATAATTACTGTATCATTAATTTATAAATAATTTTAAAGGGTAAATACATTAAATCTTTGGGTAACCTAACGCTAACTATACATAACTTAACCTAACTAACCAACCAAACCTAACGTATCCTATCCTAATCTAACCTAACCTAATATATAAGGGAGCTCAACACATTATAAATGTCCATATATAATATATCATACTATATATATATATTATTTATATAATATTATATATATATATATTATATATATATATATAATATTATAATATATAATATAGGATTTGGGACATTTACCAATAAATGTCCCAAGTTTTTTATGACCCCCAACAATATCACTCAATTCTTTTTGCTGTTTGATTAACATTAAAGCGAACAGGCGCTACTTATGATAAAACACAGATGTTGTTAAAATTTTGACAACTCAGAATATATATATAATATATATTATATATATATATATTATTATATTATATATATTATATATATATATATATATATTATATATCTATAATTATTATATATATATATATATATATATATATATTTGGTTAGTGTGTTTAGTATGTTATTATTAATATTTTAATAATTATTTTAGGTAATTTTTTTTCAGCTATTTATAATTATACTGCACTTATTTTGCATGAAGCAATGCTATTTATATTAATAATGCTTTTGGTAACTCGCGTCACATTTCAGTTTTTACCATATTTTATTATTATTATTATTTATTATTATTATTATTATTATTATTATTATTATTATTATTATTATTATTATTATTATTATTATTATTATTATTTTATTATTATTATTATTATTATTTTGGAATTGTTTTGTTGACATGAAACAAATTTTAGTACAAAATAATATAGATAATAATAATAATAATAATAATAATAATATAATAATAATAATAATAATAATAATAATAATAATAATAATAATTATAATAATAATAATAATAATAGTAATAATTAATTAATTAATTAATAATAATAGACCTGTTGTTATAGGCGTTTTTTCCCTATATTAGGAAATGGTGAGAATAGATTTCAATGGTAAAACATTGGTTTAAAAATATATATATATTATATTATTATATATATATATATATATATATATATATATATATATAGTATTATATTATATATATATATATAATATATATATAATATATTATATATATATATATAGGCATCTAAATTGAATGATAAAATAATATTAAATTTGAAAAGCTTTGACATAATCAAATTGAAGATTCCTCAGAGTCAATAGCAGAATATAGGGGATGGAGTTTGGGAGATTTAAAAATTAATATTACCCCTCGTCTGACTTACCCTTATTTTGTGAATGCATGGCTGACGGTGTACGGGGTCCCACTCTAATAGGGGGATGAAGTTCTCTTGCCAAGTTCCCTCTACTACCTTCCTCTCCCTTTTAATAAGGTATTTTCGCTCCATTCGCACGAAATTTCTCTGGAAATTAATCATTAATTTTTTTTTTAATTAAAGTTTGCTAAAGCAATGTTGTTTCTATTGGAATTTATTATCATCATCATTTCCTCCTAAGAATATATTGAATAAAAATTAGAAAAACAAAAAGAGGCTATCCATTTCATAAATAATAATAATAATAATAATAATAATAATAATAATAATAATATATAATAATTAATAATCTTCTGCTGTTCTTATGTAATGTTGCAACTTGCAATAATATAAATATTTTTTTTGGACAATTTTTTGTTGAAAAATTTTTTTTTCCTGTATTGCAAGTTACGACTGTGGCGAAGTGCAGAAACGATAAAATTTTGTCCTTTTTTATTATTTTTATTTAATTAGTACTTATATAGGGTTAACCTTGAAATTCTCTGGATATTATTATTATTATTATTATTATTATTATTATTAATATTATTATTATTATTATATGGTTTCTGCCATTTGGCCTGCATATTTCTTATTCTTTGGGTAGAAAATAGTTTTACAATAATAATAATAATAATTAATAATAATAATCAAATGAATAATAATAATATAATAATTATAATAATAATTAAATATAGAGGATTTTTTTTAAAATTGCTGGAAGAAATGAAATGCTTTGCCTATAGCAGCAGTTTACTTTGGACTAATAAGGGTTTTTGTACATCTGGCTAATTGATAATTATGTAATTATAATTACTAGAGTTTGTGAATTATATATATACTATATATATTATATATATATATATATATAATATTATATATATATATATATATATATATATATATATATATATATATATATATATATATATATATATATATATATATATATATATTACTATATAGAGAGAGAGAGAGAAGAGAGAGAGAGAGAGAGAGAGAGAGAGAGAGAGAGAGGATAGAGGAGAGAGGAGAGAGAGAGAGAGAGGAGAGAGAGAGAGAGAGGAGAAGAGCACAGTAGTAAAGTTACTTGAGTCGCCGCTGATATATATTATATATATAATATATATATATATATATATATAATATATATATATATATATATATATATATACTATATATATATATATATATATATATCTATTTATATATATTGATATAATATATATATATATATATATATATATATATATATAATATATTTATATATATATATATATTTATATCATATATATATATTATATATATATATATATATAACAATTTGGATCCGAGCTGCGTAATAAGACCAGTCTTTTTTCTCATATTTAGCTGAATAGCATCTCTCACAACACTTTAAAAATAACCTTAAAGTCGTTTCATCTTATTTATACATAAAGAGATGGTTAGTGTTTCTTGCCTGTGCAACAACAGAATGCAAACTAAATGATGCAAAGGCAAAATATGAAAATTTATACTCTTAATTACACCACACATTCTGCTATTTCATTACGAGCACGAAGAGCAACCTTGTTTTAATTGTTGAAAGTAGCATTGTAATCGGCAATGTTTCTTACACTTTTTGTTTCAATTTTACATAATCTTTTATATTTATGTTTAATTATTTAATATTTTTTTTCATTTGACCAATTTTCGAAAAAAAAAAAAAAAAAAAATTATCCTAACATGAAATTTGTAAAAGATCGATCTTTTCTGTAATGTGAACTCAAAAATTCCTAATCGTCCCATCAATAATAATATATATACTATAATATATTATATTATATATAATATATATAATACTATATATTATAATATATTATATATTAATATATATATAATTATACTAATATATATATATACTATATATATATATATATATATATATATATATATATATTAATGGCCCTAAGTGTGTCTGTTTTGTGTATTCAATATGTTGACCTTTAAAAATTTAAATGTCAATTTATATTGGTAAAAACTTTTTTTTTAAGTATATTTTTAGAAATCATGATCCATTATATTTTGTTTTGATTACTACTATATTATTTTTACATATTCTAGATTACCCTTCAGGTATTTTTGTTTTTGTTTTTTTGTTCTGAAATTGAATGTTAAAATATATATAATATATTCAAGGTAAACAAAAATTGTTTTAAAAAAAATATTTTAAAAATAATTAATAGAACCTTCATGAATAACTGGAATATATATATATTATATATATATATATATATATATATATATATTATATTAATATTATATAATTTTATATTATATATATATTATATATATATATATTATATAATATATATATATAATATATTTATATATATAATATATATATGGTTTTTGTTTTTTTGGGTGAGGGTGTGGCGGTGTGTCTGTGTTTGTGTGTGAGGGTGGGTGCGTGTGTGTGTGTGTGTGTATGTATGTTAATGTGTTTTTAAGGAACGAAATATTTGTACTCGTTTTTTTGCAGTTAATTTTTGTAGATAGTTGGAAGGCATTATTATGATTTTTGACACCGGCGGGGGTTTGATATAATAATATATATATATATGATATATTATATATAATTATATATAATATTATATATATATATATATATATATATATTTTATATTATATATATATATATATATATATATTAAACTATCATATAAGTTAGTCCACTGATGCGAATACGTGAATTTTCTTCTTGTTTCTGTGGAATTAAGACGTTTTCTCATTCAGATTGTCCATGTTACTTCCAATGCCGATGTCTTCTTAGTGTATAACACTTCCGAACAATTTTAGTGTTTTCTAGCTGCACTTCAATGTTGAACACAACACTAAAATTGTTTTCAGAGAATTCGTCAAGCTACCATCAAAAATCTTACTCAGTTATTTTCTCTAGAATATTACTACCAGATTTTTTTCTTTTTAGTAAGCACTTAAAAACTGGAACAAAATTAACACTTTTTAAAATGATGGATTGTGAATTAGGGAAAAAACGGCATGTGTGGTCAGCCTATTCTGGGAATATATTCTTCTCTTTCTTTCTTTGGATGGGGTGCTAAAATGCCCGGAAACAGAATAGTTCAGTAGAAGAACATGACCTAAGTCGAAAGAATTTCCCCCCATTTCATCTTAAGAACTTTAAACATTATAAAACATCTGTAGATTGAATGATCCAATCTTGCTAACTAGCTGTTAGACATGACCCATTCAGCTAACTGTTGGAACTAACCGAGAGAGGTTTGAAATTAATTTGGAAAAAGTCTAGAAATTTCATTCAAAATTAGGGTAAATGATTGCTGTAAGACCATTTTGTTTCTCAACCGCCGGGGGTCGTGACCCAAAGGGGAGCGCGGAGCGGATATACGGGGGGGTCGCGGTGGGTCACAAAAATAAATATTCTAATGTACGTAAGCAGCTTTATTTTATTATTATAATCAAGATGCTAACAGTTTGTTATTTACAAAAGTTAATAAGATAAATAAAATAACAACACTAATGCATACAAAGGAACTTGAATATATATTATATATATATATTATATATAATATTTATATATATATATATATATATATATATATAATATATATTATATATATATATATATATATATAATATATATTATATATCTATATACTTATATAGTATACTGTTATATATTATATATAATATTATATATTATTATATATATATATACTAATATATAATTAAACCTCATAACCCTACAATAAAACCAATATATATATATATAATATATATATATTATAGTTATATCTATATATACAGTATATATCTATATATATATATATATTATATAATATATATATATAATATATATATATATATATATATACCAGTTTATATTATATATATATATAATATATATTAATATATTATATAAATATATATTATTATATATATATATATATATATATATATATATATATATATATATATATATTTATATTTATATTTAGGATTTTAGATTTATATTATAATATATATTATATAGTATATAATAATAATCATATATAATATATATATTATATTATATTATATATATATATATATAATATTATTATATATATATATATTATATGGGGTGAATTAGGGGTTCGCGAGGTTACTAACTTTATGCGTTTTGGCTTTTGGGGGTCGCGAGGCTTAAAAGGTTGAGAAACGCTGCTGTAGACAACCTGTCATTTTTCTTTTTTTAATTAGTCACCTATGTCCCATGTTCCTTTAAGGAGGTACTTTTCAGAAAAGATCATTCCAACTATATGGTATATAGCAGAGTGAACTAAAGAACAAAATAACACATCAGCTACAACATAGGAATCGCCTTTCTTCACCACTTGTTGGTAAGTTTTTTATATTCCTGCATCACAGGACAACAATTAGTTGCATGCAACTGTTTGATTTTAATACTAGCTAATGGCTAACAACATTAATAAAATTATACCGTATATATATTTAACTCTCCTTTCACTGAAGTTTAATTTGTGCTTTATTATTATCTTATTTATAGTCTTCAAAAAATGGTCAAAATAGAAAACTACCCTCTTGGGTCACCATTTTGGGGGCCCCTGGGTGACTATGTAGATAGGGATGATAATGAACTGCAAAGAGTACTGATGAACATAGTAGCTAAACTAGACTTGAGATCGATGTCTACTTTCCAGTAGGGTGTAATATATTTAAAATTATGAAATCTGAGTGTATACGCAATATATCACGAATCAAAAGAGTTCGTCAACAAGGCTTCAAAAACTTTGAGTTTTAGAATTTAGAAACAATTTCCAACAAGCTGTTTTTAGTGTTTTATATGGTCTCAATCCAACCTAATATTGTATTGTACATCATGAGTTATTAAAGTTTTTTGTTATTATTATAAAATGTAGCATTTCACATCAACCCATTCAAACTATAAACAAAATACTGACGTCTGCAAAAATTGTAAATGAAGTAAAGCACCGTTATCTTTTCTTTACAGCACCCTGCTTCAAAGAATTGAAATTAATTAATAAACTTTTGGTAAAAACAGCAAACGAGTAACAATCATTTCCGCGTCTACGCGGAAACTAAATACATTAACCAAACAAATGAAATATACAATGCTGTTCAGATTGTGTGTTTCGTTACCACAAGGCCAAAAAAAAAAAAAAACACACAGTATTGATCTTTGATATAATAAAGTTCGAAAGTTTACCTGGAACACTTCATTAATTTGAGTCGATACAGTTATTTCTGGTGTATATTTTTAAAAAGAGAGAAAAAAATATATTTTTGTATGAAATTGGGTAAATAAAAATATTCCGATATGAATAAAAAATATACAGGACCTTTCCATTTACACCTTCACACTGGAATCTTTCTTAAAAATTACTTCAATTCAATTATATATATATATATATATAATCATATATATATATATATATATATATTATATATATATATATATATATATATATATTATATATTATATATATAATATATATATATATATATATCTATATATATATATATATAATATATATATGTATATACTATAATATATATATAAATATATATATATAATATATATATATCAAAAATTGGAGAGTTCCTAGGAACAATAAAACGCTAAACGCTAAAAGCAAAGAAATATTAAAGTTCGTTTTATTATAAAACGTTTTTTTTGTTCCACATGCATCTCCAGAGCTTATATAAAGGAAGTGCAAAGAAGTGAAAATATAAAGTTGTGCATCAAATAATTTAAAACATTATTTGTGATTTACCTATTTTCACAAGTAGTCAGATACATTTAAAAAAAAATTGTATGACATAAAAAGTTCAAACCATCAATTAAGATTAGTTCGAAAGGAAATGCCCTTGTGTTTGAAGGCTCTCATCTTCAAAACACAGATTGATATTTGCCTAAGGTGGAGCCCCATTTTAGCCTCAATCTAAAAGGGACCCCAAATTCTTTAATTTTTCAGTCAATTTTGGGTCAAATAAAGAAGCAAACGGCCGTTTTTTCTGACCTCTTAAAACGTGTTTTCAGGAATTTTTCTTGTGTTTCTAATAGTCATCTTTCTTTCTATTTCGTTTTGAAAAACCCTATTTTTGATATTTTTCGATATACTCCTACAATTTTTTTTCGAAAATGACGTCAAATTTGAAATATATCAAAGATTGGAACTATTACCTTAAAATCTGTTAAAAAGAAATTTGATTGATATTTGATTCCAAATCCGAGCGATGGTGGATTTTCAAAACCTACTTTTTTTTTTGTTTGGTTTTGAATTTGAAAAATTGCCGAAAAATTTTTTTTTTTTGGGGTCTCTGATCAATGTGAAATTTTTCAGGGCATTTGTAGTGGGGAGATATACATTTTCTATTTACATAATTTTTTTTTTTTATATGCAGTAGTTTGGGATTTGTCCTTGGAACAAATTTTCAAAAAAAAATTTGTGGAAATTTTAAAAATATTTTTTTTTGAGTATACAAAAAAAATTATCTAAGTAAAAAGATATATCTCGCCCGGTTATATACGCCCTGAAAATTTGATTGTTGATCGGATGAGTAGGAAAAAAAAATCTAAATATTTCACTTTTTCAAAAAAATTGTTTATTTGAAAAAGTGAAATATCGAGATATTTTTTTTTATACTCATCCGATCAGCATCAAATTTTCAAGAGCGTATATAGTCGCCTGAGATACATCTTTTTTACTTAGATAATTTTTATGTTACTCTTAAAAAAATAAAAATAAAATCAATTCGAAAAAATTTTTTTTTCAAAATTTGTTCCAAGGGCAAATCCAAAACTACTGCATATACCAAAAGGTTATCTAAATAAAAAAGTGCATCTCCCCCAACTACAAATTCCCTGAAAATTTCATGCAGATTCGATGACCAGAAAATTTTTCTTTTGCAATTTTTCAATTTCAAAACTCAAACAAAAAGTAAGTTTTGAAAATCGACCATTGCTCGGATATGGGGTCAAATATAAATATTTATTTCCAACAGTTTTTAGGTAATAGTCCAATCTTTGTATAGTTCAAGTTTGAAATCATTTCGAAAAAGATTTAAGACCAGGGATGGCAATTTTGGTGATTTTTTTGATTTTTTAAAAAAAAATCAATTTGTGATTTTTTTGATTTTTTTGATATTTTTGATTTTTTGGATTCGTAACGTCACGCGAAATATAATTTGCAAGTTACAAATTATATATCGCGTGACGTTACGAATCTGAAAAAATAGAAAAAAATCAAAAAAATCACAAATTGATTTTTTTTAAAAAAATCAAAAAAATCACTAAAAATGCCATCCCTGTTTAAGACTATTATCGAACAAAGTCAGAAACATAGGAAAATACAAAAGAAATTACTTTTTATAAAACAAAAAAACGCCCGAAAACGACGTTTTAGAGCTCAGAAAAAGCTGCGGTTTGCTAAAATTGGCTGAAAATTGAGAATTTGAGGTCCATTTTAAGATTGGGGCTAAAATGGGGTCCGCTTTAAACAAAAATCAAACCGTCTCCTTCACTTGTAGGCTAGTTTGACCTAAATAGTCGACGTTACTACAGTCTGCCCATTTATGTATCTTCTATAAATGATTTTTTGTTTTAAAATTTTAAAGCAGTTGCTAATTGAGCTGTTGTTGATATAAGATATAAGAAATTGCACTGTTGAGAAAATTTTTGGGTAAGATGTTTCTTATATGGAAGTGAATAAAGATCATTGGAATGTGGTAAAATGTAAAGAAGTGGAGCATAAACAGGAAGTTTAGGAACTTCATAAGTACGATAGTTGTTTTAGGGCGGAGATGTTATCGAGAGAGGAAAGCAATTTATCAAAAAGGTTATAAATAGAAAATTTACGGAGAAGGTGATTTCTTCATGGAAAAATTTTCAATCAGAACAAATAAGAAAGGCTCTGTTTATACGGGACTAGGGCTGGCCGACGCACCAGGTGCGGATGCGGTGCGTGGTGCGCACATTTTGGTGCTATGCGGCACACAAATGCAGTGTACCGCTGCGGTGCAATTTTTAAAATATAGAGGTGCGGTGCTCATTGAAACATAGAGGTGCGATGCGACAGAAATGACTTTTCGTGCGGTGCGGTGCGTGGTGCGCTTGCCCTCGTGCGGTGAAATGGGTGCGCAAATTCCGCCTGGCTCAGCCAACCCTATAAACGGGACCCTAAATCTAAATGTAGATGTAAGAAATATACCTTTAGAGACATACGATAAATAAAAATAGCATTCGATAAATTGAAGGTGCAAATCCACGGGGGAAATAAACAAATCAAGAAAAGAAAGAAGGGGGGGGGGAGGGGAAGAGTGAGAGAGCTACGCGGCGCGC
Source organism: Trachelipus rathkii (assembly GCA_015478945.1). NCBI lineage: Eukaryota > Metazoa > Arthropoda > Malacostraca > Isopoda > Trachelipodidae > Trachelipus > Trachelipus rathkii. The sequence continues at coordinate 11,010 of JABUQX010013305.1, forward strand.
TTTGCCTGCCATATTTAGAGTGTTCCTTCACTGTAGACTGATACAAACAATCGAATTCATGCAATGCAAACAAACGACCAACATCTCGTCGACAAATAATTAGTTTGTAACTATAATAGACAAAATTTTTATTTGCATCGGGCCTTCAAAACGATCTATTTCGTGTTACCCGTTTACACGTTTTACATAATACTTACACTTCTGAATATGCAATGTTTTTATATATATATATATATATTATATATATATACTAATATATATTATATATAAATTATATATATATTATATATATATATAGTATATATATATTATATATATATATATTAATAAATATATATATATATATTATATATAATAATATAATATATATATACATATATATATATTATTTATATATATATATATATATATATATTATATATATATATTATATATAATATTATATATATATATATTATTATATATATAATATATATATATATATATATATTATATATATATATATATATATATACCGTATATATATATATATATATATATGTAATATATATTTATATAGTATATTATTATATATATAATATATATATAATAATATATATATTATATTATATTATATATATATATATATATATATTATATATATATGGAAGGGATGAGTTTTATTTATGCCAGTTATATCAACTGTTAATATTAGACTCCAGAACAACGTTAAGATATTAGGCCGTAGTTATTGACATGATAAATGATTTTCTCAAAAAGGATCTATATACACAAGTAGTCTTTTTTAAAAAAAAAGTTTTTTTTTTGAAAGCTTTCTAGTTTTTTTAGACAAAAAAATGAAAGAGACCGTTGTTGTGTTCGTGTCCAATGACTGAGCTTGTGCCAGGGGGTACAACGAAACTAGATTTAGTAAATGGGGTCGGAGGAAAATTTTTTTAAATTTAAATCTTCATTTGAATTCATTTTGGGTTTTTAGGTCTCCCCCCCTTTTAGGGACGCTCATTTTTTTCTTGTACTTGTTGCTTTTCAGTTTTTCGTGCCCGGTTTTTTTTTTTTTTTTTTTTTTTTTTTTTTTTTCAGTCATTTTTTTTTTAAAGGTTTTTGTTTTTTTTTTTTTTATTTGTATTTTATTAGTTTTTTTATTGTTTTTTATATTAATGGTTAAAATATCTAAATACTTTGATTAAAAGCAGCCTACAATATAATTGTAAATTTAGTTTATTTATTTATTTTTTTTAACTATACGAAGCATACTGGAGTTTGGTGAATATATATATAAGTGAGTTCAAATTTTGTGGAGTGTGGACGTGCTTGAAAGTTGCTCCCGGTCGAAAGTTTTTTATCTTTATCTTATTAGGCGTTATTGTTATTATTATTATATTCTGTGATTAGTGAAAGTGTGTGTGTGTGTTTTTTTTTAAATCTCATTGTGTTTTAATTGAAAGTTTTATTAAATTGTATCAAATTGAAACTAATTATTTATTCGTTTCAGTAGTATTGGAAGACTTTGACCGTTGGCACCCTTTTCGATATGAAGGAATAGAGTTATAGGTCTGAACTTGGAAATATCAATGTATATAATGGGATAAGGATGATCCGTGTAATTTTCAAGTCTGTAGGATGTATATAGAGGGGGTCACCCCCGAGAGCGTAGCCGCTACCGCCCGCGTTTATATACCCTTTTGGCTTTCCAAACCCGAGATTGAGTTAAGCTAACGGCTAATCATCGACCCAGGTGTTCGATGCGTGAGAGAGAGAGCGCGCGTGCGCGCGCGCGCGCGTGCATATCCGTTAACCACATTATTATTATTATTACGTCGAAGATTCGATTTCCGAAGGAAACGAATCTGAGTCGAAAACGTTTCCTCTGTAAGGAAACGTTTTTTTACGCACTCGACTCCGACTCCGACTCCGGCTCCGCTCCGGCCGGGTTTGGTTCAGATATGTCTAACCTGCTCCGAAGAAAGGTGGCCTCTGAGTTGTTTTTTTGAACCCTTTTGAGCCCTGCCTTCAATGGGCGACTCCGAGTCCGCACTGGGGCTACTGCACCGATCCGCACCGCACCGCGCCTCTGGTTCCGACCAATATCTATATAAGTTAGAGTTAACGTTCGTGATAAAATTTTGAGTGGTGTTAGATGATGACGTACCCTAGTCATGGATGATGTTACATCCCCGTGGGTCCCCGAAGGGGACCCCACCCCCTAAAATAAATTTAGTTGTTCGTATAAAGCTGAAATTTGTGAGAGGATTCAGAGTTGAGTTTCTAGAAATGGTTGATATAGGAATGCTGAGGAGTTGGCTCCGCACCGGTGCTGGAGGCCACTGCGGGCTTAGGTTAAACATTCGTATAACAAAAATATTGGCGTGCTTATATATGTTATTGGATGCTGTAGATTTCGAAAAGAATGGATGGCAGAACCATAAGAAAAAAATAAATCGATCAATATATAATAAGTTAAAAAAATTTCTTATTCCTTTTTTGTTTTAACTTACAAATTACGTTTTTACATACCTAAAGCAGTAAATCACTAAATCAAGCCATTCAACCTCCTTCTGGTCAGTTGTGATCTATTGATCTATTGATCTATTGATTAAGGTAAATTTTTACTAAAATTGTCATGTTTTTACATTATACCTAAAGCAGTAAATCACTAAATCAAGCACCCATCCAGCCAGTGTGTGTGTGGATCTATTGATCTATTGATCTCTTGATCTATTGATTAAGGTCAAATGTTTTACTAAAATTGTCATGTTTTTAACATACCCTAATCAGTAAATCACTAATCAAAGCCCACCCAACCATTCCCGTCTGTCCATTTGTGATCTAATTCATCTATTTGATCTATTGATCTATTTGATCTATTGATTAAGGTCAAATTTTTTACTAAATTGTAACGTTTTTACATACCCTAAATCAGTAAATCAGTAAATCAAGCACACCAACCAATCCTGACCATCTGTCGATCTATTGATTATTGATCTATTGTTATTGATCTATTGATTAAGGTTTCAAATTTTTACTAAAATGTCATGTTTTACATACCTTAATAAGCAGTAAATCAGTAAATCAAAACACCATCCACTCACCCTCCTGTCCATCCTTGATCTATGAATCTATTGATTTAAGTCAATTTTTTACTAAAATTGCCATGGTTTTACATACCTACAATCAAGTAATCACTAAATCAACCATATCTCAACCTCCCTGCCTGACCATCTGTGATCTATTCATCTATTATCTCTGATTCAAGTCACATTTCGAGTGTGCATTTTGGATAAACATAACATAATCAAGTTCTTTATAAAAGATCAAACGAATATATGATAACGTAAAAAAGTTTTTTCACATACAATAAAGCTAACATGGCGTAACATAAATGAAATAATGTACAAAGACAAACTATCACACTTAAACACGAATAAACTGTTAAACATTAAGCAAAGTTCACACTTAACATCAGTAAAGTAACTACCATAAACATCCAAAAACGTAACTATTCACACTTTGTCACACATATCTCTAACATATAACGTGGTTAATTTACACTAACATGTAAATATTTAACTAAATTTATCAAAACAGTGGTTAATTATCATACTGATACGAATATACTCTAAATAATAAGGTTTCCACACATCCATAAAGCTAACATGATGTAACATGAAACTAAAGAAAATAATGTACACAAGACAAAACACTACCACACCTTATTCACGAATAAACTGTTAACATTACAAATTCCACACAACACCAGTAAAAGTAACTAGCATGGTATGCAAACACGTAACCTAATCTCTACTTTTTCAAGCCATATCTCTAACATAACGATGTTATATTTACTATTTCTTTAAGTAATTTATCAAAAATGTATCAACCTGTCCGATTATCATACTCTGATAAAATATATGCTAACATGACACAATGTTTTACATTAATGAGCTACTAGCATCATATGAACTGGAAATAATGTTCAACGACAAAACCTAACACAACTTACACACAAATAAACCTGTTTAACATTAACAAAGTTCCAGACTTAACAGCGGTAAAGTAACTAACTATACCATACAAAACGTAACCTATTATACTTTTTCAAACATATCTCTACATATTAACGTTAATCTTACATTGACAGTAACATTTATCAAAAAAATGTGTCATAACCTACCTTAACCCTCATAATAACCACGAGTAAAGACGAAATAAAGTAAAGTTTTTCGGCTTTTCTTTTTAGACTCCGCTTTCTTTCAGAAATACCAATCTAATGAAAAATGAATTTTATGCTTTAACCATCTACATAAAGTGATGCAATACTTATTATATTTTGACCCTCTGGCAAGGATAACTCAGCGATGTGCAGTCGCCATTTGGTTTACGATTTAATATAAATGACACTTCACGGGGAATAACGAAACTCCTCGTGAAGATATCACAACAAGCGTAAGAGATGCGGGGAGGTGTCATCGTATCAACACTGAGAAAACTTTCCTACTGAAGAAAATAGTATATAAACATCCCTTAAAATGTAATGAGATTCTTTCTTTCAACCAATCAGAAGAAGGTAAAAAAGAATACGACGTACGAATGAGCCATATCAGTTCAAAAGGGTATATATTCTCGTTCGACAACAACAACCAACAACAACAATAATAGTAAAAGATAAGTTCTTTAGATACCAACCAACGAACGAATATATGCTACGTAACATTGTTTTCACATTAATAAAGCTAACACAGCATTATCCAGACTAAGAAAATAATGCACAACGACGAATCTAAACACAACTTAAGCACGAATAACTGGTTAACATTAACAAAGTTCCACCTTTAACACCAGTAAAGTAACTACCATTGCATTACAAAACGTAACCTGTTCATACCTTTACCACACATATCTCTAACATATTAACGTTTATTTTTACATTGGCACAGTAATATTTAACAAGAATTTATTATAACCTTGTTTAATTATCATCCAGAAGCAGCGAAAGTATGCTAACGTAACAAAAGTTTCCACATTAATAAAGTACATAACATAACCTGAACTAAGAATAGGATGTACAACGACAAACCTAAACTACCCCTTACGTGCGAATTAAGCCACTAACATTAACAACTTCTGCACATACAGCAATAAGTACCTACATCATCGTGCAAACGTATCTAGTCACACTTTTTCAAGCGTATCTCTAACATATCATGCTAACTTTACATAACATCGTAATCATTAACAAAAATTTAGCATAAACTGTCTAATCATCATACTGAAAAGATATAATGCAGACGCAAACAGATTGTTTTACATCAACTTCCGTACACTTTACAAAAAATTCATCATAACCTTCGTCCATAAATATCATAATCCCCTGCGAATAATTGCAAACATAACAAAGTTTTAACCAACATAACAAAAATAACAAAATTTTATTCTAAATAACATAAAAATAAGTTCTTTGAGTAAAATATGATAGTAAAAACGTAATAATTTTACTGATTTTAAGCAGTAAATCAGTAATCAAACCCTCATCCGTGCAGTCCCCTACCCGTCCCCACCCACCTGTGTCTATTGACCTATTGAATTCAAGTCTATTTCAAAGTATCATTTTGGACAAAACATAACATAAAAATATGTTTTCTTTATACCTTTTCAATATTTTCTTAACCAACAAAGTTTTAGCAACAATAAAGCTAACAAATCATACCCTGACTAAGAATATAATGTACAAAATGCAAACCTAACATACCTCGCGTATGAATAATCAGCTAACATCCTGAAAAATTCCCTACTGATCAAGGTAAAGTAGCTAACAGGTCATACAATACTCGATATGTTCCCACTTTTCTCGCATATCAGCAACAGGTAAAGCCGTATTATCTAACAAAATCCCTTAACAAAGTGACCAATCTATCAAAGATGCCACATCTGAACTATGAATTGACACTATCGTTGTTCAAAGTGTCACTCGTTCGAGTATAACATCATTTGACCTATGAATAAATATAGACATTAGCAAAAGTCTAGGGCAAACCTAACATTATTCAACAAAAACTTAACCTAGGCTCACGTTTCTAACACATCATCGTCAGTTAACACAGTAATATCTTACAAAAACTCATCATTTCTCTAACAAATCAGTGTTATTTTCATACTGGTCATAGTAATATTTAAACATAACGTATCTAACTTACGAATAAACAGTTTCATTAACCAAGAGTATCTAAAGCAACACATTACCTACCGAGAGAAAACCCAGGGGGATGCGCCCCTTGAAAGGGTGTGAATCCTGCGAGGGGGGATCACCCCGAAGGGGTGTAAGCGGGCTTTACCCCTCCGAAGGAGGGGTAAAGCCCGCTTACACCCCTTCGGGGTGATCCCCCCTCGCACCCTTCGGGGTGATCCCCCTCGCAGGATTCACACCCTTTCAAGGGGCGCATCCCCCTGGGTTTTCTCTCGGAAGGTAATGTGTTGCTTTAGATACTCTTGGTTAATGAAAACGGTTGTTTATTCGTGAGTAGATCGTTATGTTAATTTATATGACAATGTGGGAAAATAACATGGATTTGTTAGAGAAATGAGAGTTTGTAAGATATTACTGTGTTAACTGACGATGATGTGTTAGAAACGTGAGCCTAGGTTAAGTTTTTGTTGAGTAATGTTAGGTTTGCCCTAGACTTTTGCTAATGTCTACGTTTATTCATAGGTCAAATGATGTTATACTCGAAACGAGTGACACTTTGATGAAGATAGTGTCAATTCATAGTTCAAGATGGTGGCATCTTTGATAGATTGGTCACTTTGTTAAGGGATTTTGTTAGATAATACGGCTTTACCTGTTGCTGAATATGCTCGAAAAGTGGGAACATATCGAGTATTGTATGACCTGTTACCTATTAACTTGATCAGTAGGGAATTTTCAAAAGGATGTTAGCTGATTATTCATCCGAGGTATTTAGGTTTGCATTTGTACATTATATTCCTAGTAGCGGTTATGATTTGTTAGCTTTATTGATGCTAAAACTTTGTTGGTTAAGCAATATTATTCGTAGGTTAGTATATAAAAACATTTTTTATGTTATGTATTGTCCAAAATGATACTTGAAATATGACTTGAATCAATAAGTCAATAGATCACAGGTGGGTGGGACGGGTAGGGGACCGGATGGAGGGGTTTTTGATTTACTGATTTACTGATTTACTGCTTTAAAATCAGTAAATTATTACGTTTACTGTGATATTTTACTCAAGAACTTATTTTTATGTATGTTAGATAAAATTTATGTTTTTTTTGTTATGTTTGGGTTAAAACTTTGTTATGTTTGCAATTATTCGCAAGGGGATTATGATATTAGACGAGGTATGATGAATTTTTTGTTTAAATATTACGAAGTTGAATGTAAAACATCTGTTACGTCTGCATTATATTCTTCTGTCAGTATGATGATTAGAAGTTTATGCTAAATTTTTGGTTAAATATTACGATGTTTAATGTAAAGTTAGCATTGAATGTTAGAGATATGCCTGAAAAAGTGTGACTAGGTTACGTTTGCACGATGT
>JABUQX010013306.1:0-15000 GCA_015478945.1 Trachelipus rathkii
TAAATGAAAATAAATATCATTTTATTAATCAGGAGACATTTTTACCCTTGAAAATAAAAAAAATAAATAAAAAAATAACGCTTCTTAAAAATTTAAAAAATTGTTAAATGAATTAAGAAAATCGGTTTTTGAGAATACGAAGGAGCTCGAGACTCCGAGGGAGCGAGCAAAGGTGCCAAATGTTGAATTTTTTTTTTAACTAACGAATACCCCACGGGTAAAACTTAAAGATGGACAGAGTCGGGGTTTCTCAGAATCCCGGTTGACGACGGGGGGGATTTTACGACGCGCGCGGAACTTCGTCCCAACCCCTCTGTCCCTCAGTCGGCTCGAATCCCAAAAGAAGTAAAGAGATATAAAAACAAAAAAATAACGCTTTTTCTCCAAAGCGTAAAAAATAAAATACTATTTGTCACATCACTATAAGCTCACATCTGTGCACAATCGACTCAAGGATTTTTAGGTCTATACAAGCTGAGACTACATTTGTAACGTAGAGATAATTGCATCATATCTTGAAAACAAATAATCTCTGACTCAAGCATAAAATGAATTTTTAAAAAATTATTTAAACATATTTCGAACTTTAGAATCATGTCCGTTAACCACTGAAATTCATTGTTGGTATATATAGTAAGAAATATATTAAATAAAGAAAAATCAAACTGACCCGAACGCGTCACACAGACAGAAAAGGGACCTAAAAGTTTTGTGCAAACTGATGTACTTGGGTAATACTATTTAAATTATAATATACTAATAGTATATAAATAACGTAACTATTAAGCACATATGCGTAACAAATAATATTATATCTATAAACTATATTACATCATAGTATAGTATAATATATATAAATATATATATATATATATTATATGGGAAATCCAGTTTAGAACCAGAGTTGAATAATAAAAAAAAGTTTTAGGTATAATTTTATTTAAACAAAAATATAATTTTTATGTATTGAACAAGAAAAACATTTGTTGTTTTTTTTCAATATCTCACTCAAAACATTTGATTTATATTCATTAGCAAATTATCTCTAACAATTTTAGTTTAAACGAAAACGTACGTCTGGCAGTGTAATGCACGGGATTCTTATTTTTGCGCTACTATGATAAATCAAAATAGTTTCTTAAAATTGCTGAGAGTTGAGAGATATGTGTCACTTTATTTTAATAAATATTCGATACAATTCAAAAAGTTGTCTGATTTTATAAGTATAATCCATTATATTTTATGTATTCGGCAAACACTCATTATGGAAGTTATATAACAATATATTACTGAGGAAATATATATCATTATTATATATATATAACTCTCATTTAAATATAATATATAAGTATTTTACCTACCATAATAGTATACAGTACAATATAAAAGTCGACTACATATACTTAAACATTGAAATATAATAATGAGATAATAATTTAGTACATATAAAAGACATAATACTCTCAACTAACCTAAACTAACACTCCTACTCTAACACCTCAACAACTAACATGATCTATAACAGCTTGTAATCCTATACCAACCTAACCTAACTTAACCTAACCAAGTCAAAATTAAACTAACCATTTTATCTTTTAATTCAAAATATACATTATATATAATATATCTATTATACTATATACTCATACTAAAGTAAAATAGTAACTTAATAACTTTATAATACTATTAACTCACAAAACTGATAACCTATAATATTCATTATATATATAACTATTATTTATATATTTCTATCACAAGTGAGCATATTTTCTTAATAATGTTTATCTGATGATCAATATCTGTGAGAGGAGCTTTTGTTACGTTTCAGTTCAGTTATCCAACAATATCTATATTCGAGATCTATCCAGAGCGGCGCGATATATGATTTTTACCTGGATCACAATATTTATACAATAAATGATAACTTATATATAATCAATATTGGTGAGTATCTATATATTATTCAATATATATATATAACCACTATGAATACAGATATATATAGATATTATAGTATAACTACACATAAATATACATACTATAAATAAATTTTATCACACAAATAACATAAAAATATATAAGATATATTTCTTGGGGAATAAAATATCAATAGTGAGCATTAATCTTTAGTTAATAATGTTATAATATTTTACTATAACTAGATATTATTAAAATAGTACAGTACAATCAGTTTAAATTAATCAAAACCCATCATATATATATATATAATATACCCTAATCGATTATATATGGATAACCTTATGATCTTGTTCTACTCATCATCTATCCTATCTATCTCATATATCTATATATACCCTCCACTCATGTAACCTATTATTACTTATATTTAGGGAATTTTTCTATATACAAAACAATTACATAATTGGTCAAATTTACGTAATGAGTTATTATTATATTTTATATTCGGTATATTTAAAATGCATATTAATACATAAAAAAAATATTATAAATGATAAAAGTTGTTTTATTTATAATTTATATATATTAATATAACCCATCGGAATATTCCTTAATACTGATAACTCAATAATAAGTTATTTTAATTACTCACTATTAATAGATAAGAGCCTATACCACCGATATAGACGATGCATTAACGTAACTAGGACATCAAGTGAATAAAAGCTAAAATGAAAAATAAGATAACTCAAATTTTCTATTAGACGAGACACATCATCTCTACACAACTCAAAATAAAAATATAACACACCACAGTAGAACTAGCCTTATTTCATAACTTTTAAAATTGTTAAATAATCGTTGGAACTAATTTCTTTCTCTTCCACTATATATTTCCAGAATTCAACTTACAGTAAGGCGAGCGTCGCAAAAGGATGCACAATACTGTTAGAACACTTTTTTATAACTAAAGAGATATCCTTGCAACGGGTGGAGGAGATACTTAAAGGATGGGACTAAGAGTCAGGGTTTCTATTCTCTTACCTACCGGGGGAATCTATACACCGAAAAGTTGCGTTCCCGGCTATCTCTCGTCGGCTCAAGCATCTCCGCGGAGAATACGAATAATTATCAAAAAAAAATAACATCCTTTATCAACAGTGTGTCAATAAAATATATACTATACTATTTCTTGTTGTAACTATATCTTTATACTCGTAGCTCTCTAGCTTGACGAAACTGCACAAGTCGCTATGCGAGTTAGCTCTAAATTATACTACAGCGAGAGTACTAGATCTCTGCTAGCAATTCTCAAGATTATATAAGCTAATATGCTATATGTAAAGGTGTAATTGTACATAAATAGAATTAGAGGTATAATAATATAGTCAATAAAAAAATATTTAAGTTTTCATCGCTGAAATTGCTTGCCTCGGAATATCTTCAAAAAACATGTATACTTATTTTATTTTCACTGCATAGATAGTTATAGTTTTCTAGTTTTCTGGGTATATGCACTTGAGCCTCCTTACTATGCGAGAGAGTGCGGCCATTAATATATATGAGATTGGAGGGTATATAATAACATATAGAGAGCCAGCTTCTTATAACCCAATTATAAATCGTTACCTATATTATAATATATATATAAACTTACGATTTTAATCATTGATATCATTATTTATATTATTAAGGCTAGAAAAAATATGGTCATAAATTCATTTATAATATTATTATAAAAAACTATAACGCTAAAAATTTATAATAATTAAATTTTAATACATTAATATCATTACAAAAATTATATATATATAAAATATACCTATATATATTTTTATTATATACTACTATATATATATATATAACATAATATATAAATATTTAATAGTATATTAAATCTAATGATAGTCCTTTTACATACTGATAATTTTGCAAAATACTAATCTAAACATTTTATGCAAGTTTCAAGTGTCCTCAACAGTCAACACTACTAAAAATTTTCGACAAAATAAATTTGATATCAATAATTATAATTATATATAAAATTAGTTACAATAAAGATCATTACTGCAAAAACATAGAATAATATCGTTATATTACTAATTTTATATTATTTTCTAATTTTATTTATTCCACATTGGTTTTTCTCATAATAATCTTTCTAGTGACACTTTGTGTAAACCTTTTTTTGTATTATCTATGTGAAAACAAATTATCTTTCATCTTAAAGGTTCGAAGAATATTCTCACATTTATTAATATAATATAATAGTTAGTGATAAGGGCAGTGTTCGTGCATATTAGTCCAAAGAGTTTGTTTTACTCCATATATATCTGAGTTATCATATGGAATCAATTTCACATATATCAATTAATATTACCGATATATATATACTTCATTAATTTGACTATTTATCTTTACTCTTTATACTTGGAGAAACTTTGATTCTGAGCCGTATTCAATATTCATATTCACACAAAATATGTATATATGCGGATCAGTATTCGACTCGACGTATAATGATGCGCCTAACAATAGAAAAATCGAAATTCTCAATTTCGTCAAAACATTACAAATGATCAAATATATATAATATATATTATATATATATAGTATATATATTATATATATATATGATAGTATATATGTATGGCTTGCTAAATTGGTGGCTTATTTTATGAGCAAGCACACTATATAAGAGGATGGTAATTTTAGAAATCCATATTGAAAATGATATTTTTTATTCAACATAGGAAGAGATATTCAATAAAATAAAGTAATAAGTCCTTCTGTTGAGATACCCTGTAGGAGTCGAATTGCAAGTCGCAGCCTTTTTCCAGTCGGTTTTTTCGAACTTTGCCTCTGGACTCTTTCCGTTTTAGCGGAAATTTTACGATCGAAATTTCGAGAAGATCGCAAGCCTTTTCACTTGAACCTTTACCTACTTGCCAAGGAGGATTTCTAGATAGAGGAGAGGTACTTGAGTGAATTATTTTTTAGATTCTTGTTGATTTGATTCTGACTGACTATCTGACTGGGAAGAGTATATCTCAAATTGGTATGACGGGTTTTATAGGTATTTTCATTTGACTTAATGCTAATTTTGCTGCGCTGCAAATCTTAAGCATAGTTACGCACAATAAAATTAAAATGTTTACAAAGTTATAATGGAGGGGCCATTACTTTCCCTCCCCCCCCAAAAAAAAAAACACGGAGTGAAAAGTATGTTATAATAATTATACAAGAAATAATACACTAAAATACTAATATTTAAAAGGTGTCTTTACCAAGAATGCAAGCATATTTTAAATTATGTCCGAAGACCATAAGTTAAAACAACATACAAACATATGAAGGCAAAAAAAAAAGTATACATGAAATTTGAAGAATATCAAAAAATACGAGCTAACTGTTACATCCGAAAGATCTAAAAAATATAACAAGTTTTTTGAATACATATAAATACAATAATGTTATATATATACAGAATAATTAAAAAAGTGCATTAAACACAAGATATTTGGTTATATCCGTTAGCTATAAACAAACATGCATGCAATTTAAAATGCATAAAAGTACAAAATGGTTAATACATAATAATTTATTGATGAAACAATTGAATTATTCACAAGTAAATAGCAGCACCACATTGATCGAACCATCAAATCCAAGGAAAGGTCCAGTATAGGACGTTTCTAACGTATCCATGCTTTGACCAATGCGCACGTAGTTCTCAAAGCTGTAATTACGAGAAACATTGCTTGACATATTTAGAGACGAAGTTTGTTTGAAGTTTAGGTTCTTTATTTGAAAAAATTTCTTCTAAGTTCAGAAAATTCTTCATACATAAAAGGGGAGAGGTCACAGAACCAATTAGAATTCGAAAAGGAATCAAAGTTCGATAGTGAAATCCAAAATAATTGAAGTTTCATTTCAGAATCGGTCATTACCATTGTATCAAATCCATAGTAAGACTTTGCTACAAAATGTTTAAAGCGATGAATCTTCGAACTGATAGTTGTGAAGGAGGGAAAATGAACACATAAATCAAATTAAATAAAATGAAAATTGAGTTCTTAATCGATAAATCGTTTTCCCCCCCTTTTCTTGAGGGTCATCTTCTTAGGGGGTGTTCTGATATCGGCATTGTTTAAGGAGTAATTGGCAGTTTTTCCTGTTTTCTTTCATTTTCGTTTGGTATAGTTAATTATTTTTCAAGAAGGCGTTGATTTTGAAGTTCCTGGGTGTTCTTCTTCTTTCGCGGGGTTCACACAATTAATATAGGGTAAACGACTTCATAAATTTTGGGTGGTTATTTTTATTGAGCAGCACCGCACAGAGTGAGAGGTGGTAATTTTATAAAGATTTCATTTTTTGAAAAAATGGTGTTTTTTAGTATAAAAAAAGTTATTAATTAATATATTCAAGCATACAGTATCAGCGCCATCGACAAATATAAAAGTAAAAGTCCTCCCTTCTGTATGGAGCCCGAGTATACTCGAAGGCGACACCACCGTGCGAATTGGCAGTCGGCAGGAGCACCAGGCCATTTTCCCCCAGTGCGGGTTTTCGCGACACTTTGCCTCTACTCTTTCGTTTTAGGGGGCGGGTAGGGAGGCAGGGGCGGGCGGAAAATTGGTGATCGAAAATTGAGTCTCATCAGGGCTTCCTTGAATTTATCGCTCTGCCGGGAGATTCCTCTGAGAGAGTATCTTGAATGAATTTTCTTTGATTCTTAATTAATTGTTGCCTTGAAGATTTTATCTGACCCAGAAGAGTATTTTCAAAAAAGGACGGAGTTTAATTATTTATATGATACTATTTTCAACAATCACTTGACCTTAATGCCAAAATTTTTGGCTCAGCCAAAATTTAGCCTAAAAGTACTGGGAGATAATCCGGGCTGGTCGTCCCCCCTCCTACCAACAACACCGTGTTTGGTATCCCCGCTTTCCGCTCCGTATCAGGGTAGTTTAGAGGTAATTGAGTTGGTACTGCTGTTGAAGTGTAAAAAAAAATAAGGTGTAGTAAACCCAGCAGAGACCAGAAGTAATAATCGGTCGTCTCAAACAAATCTTTTATCTCTTCATTTTGAAAAGCCCAACTAGGCCTAACTTAATGGATTATGAAAGCCCCCCAACTACGCCCTAACCTAATGGTTTATGAAACCCCACAACAACTCCCTAACCTAATGGAAATATTGTCCCCCCTTATGTACGAGCTAAGGCAATATATATATATATATAATATATATATATAATATATAATATATATATCTATCATATATATAATATATATTATATATATATATATATAAGCTATATACTCAACGAATTAATTCACATTTAGTATTTTTACAAAAAAATTTAAATCTCGAATTTTCGTTAAAGAATAGTTTATGTTTAGCACTGCATTTGTCAAGATTACGTTTGAACATAAATTTATTATTAAATTTAATAATATGACAATTGCTACTGAACTTGTTGCATTTAAATATCTCCAATTAGTCCAATATCAAATTAAAATGCAAAACCGCATGCAATATGTAAACTTTAGAGAAAATTTCCTAGAAATCGTTCAAATTCTTTGTGACCCCTTACGAGCAAAAGCTACTTTAAGACTGAGTAAAAAAAATCCGAAGATTCCTTTTATAGAAGAAAAAATAATCGTATTCGTTCGATTAATTATATCGATAAAAATTTTTGGACAGAAAAAAAAGCGCGACCAGTAAGTAAACTTTATTCATAAATTTAATTATATATTTAACTACATTGAAAATCCATCCTTTTTTAAAGTTTTATGCAAAAACTTATTCATGTAAAGAAATTTTTATGTAAATAAATACACAATTTCAATAGTTATATTTTTTTTAACGGCAGCAGCACAAGACTTTTAACTTTACCGTCACTTAAACAATTTCTCTTTGGTGTTAAAGTTATTTCTGCAGAGAAAAGAGCCCGTTCTATCTGGTTCGGCACGTTAATTTTAGAATGTTTACGAGAAGTGTTTATTATATATAACTTTATACTTGGAAAAAGGCGTTGGACTAATACATAACATTACAATACAATTGACGCATTAGAAGGCTCCCAATTGTAAGATCGTCGCCATGTAATAAACAAATTTAAAATGTAAAGATTCTGCGATATCCACGTTTAAGTTTAAGATTGAAAATTATTTTACCAAAACTAAACAATATGTTCATCTCATTCAATGTACACTTTTGAATAAATCTCAATACTGGGTTATGATGTATTTATTATCTTGGCTGGACAGTTTTTGACTTTATATAATCAGTGACGTAAGTGTCACCAGTCAATATATTAGCTGTAGTTAGATGACTATAGACGAGACTGAGATATAAAAAATAATTAATCTAAAATACATTTTTTCAATTTTATTATTATATTCCATTATCATATATATATTATATATAATATATTATATATATAATATATATATATATATATTATATATCATATATATTATATATTATTATATTATATATATTAATATTAATAATATTAATTATAATTATATATATATATAATATATATATATATAATAATATAATATATATATAATATATTTAATATTATAAATATATATATAATAATATTTAATATATTATATATAATAATATATATTAATATATATATATTTAATATATAATATATATAATAATATAATTATAATATATTTATATAATATAATATTAAATATATATATATATATATATTAATATATATAAATCATTATATATATTATTATTATATATATATAATATATATAATAATATAATAAAAATGCGCATTGAAAAAAGCGGATCAATTAAAAATGTAAATTAATCTTTAATTAAATCAATGCTGCAGAAGTATCTACTAAATATTAGTCGGATCATTTGAGGCACATATAATCCTATATATTATAATTATATTAAATTTAAGTTTCACATTTAATTCATCTCTAAGCCAATTTCAAATTGGCGGCCAAAAAATATATAATCAGATAGAATCTAATTATATATGACACAAGCTCATAATCTATAATAATTATTTTGATCGTCTTAAGATATCCCTATTTTTTGGTAACGAATTGGTTTCTCCGTATTTTAAAGCATAAGTACTTAAAATTTCGTTCAAACTTCGAAAGTGCTCTAAGATATATTATTAAATTTAAATAAAAGAAATTATATAATCATTATAATTTATTATTAGAAATCAAAGTATGTAAATAATTTACATAACTATAATGTGATAAGTTTTAATTTTAGCGTTTACCCTTTTATTAGGGATCACCCACTTCACATTAACGCTTTTCGGGGAATAAGAGGTTAGTAGGAAGGTTCCTATACTTTGGATTAGCTCATATATAATACTTACTTTCTTTAAAGCTACGGCAAATAGTGGATCTTGAGAAACAAAATGTTTAGGAATAATATTTACATACAAATTGTTAAAAGGGAAAATGGCATAAAAAATTTAAGCTTGATTCTTTGACCCAAGAAAATATGGTATTATAATGGAGGCAAAGCTACTTTGAAAGTGTCCTTATGTATTTATTTTAATGTATTATTTTATTTATTATTGGGTTATTCAGGTAATAATTTTGATTTACCTAAAATAAGTATTCGTCATTTAAATGGATATTTGTTATATTATTAATTTTATTATTAGTTATTAATTATTATTATTTTATATTATTATTATTATTATTATTATTATATATATTAATTATATACGAAAAATATCCATTAAAATTATTTCATTACAAATTTTTTATTTTTATTATTATTATTATTATTATTATTATATTTATTATTATTAATTATTTCCACATCTCAAAAAAGAAACGCAAAATAATGATTGGCTTCACGCCACTTTGTTCGGTAGCTTCCGACGGTGAGTTAAGGCTTTAAACCGAGAGTTTGAGGAAACAATCGCCCAAGTGTGCGAAGCGCGTGAGCGCACACACACAAGACTCATTTTTTATTATTATTTATTATTATTTAATTCATTATTAATTCATTCATTAATTTATATTATTATTATTATATTTATTTATTATAATTAATTATTATTTATAGTAAGAATCGATTCCGAAGGGAATCGATTCTGAGTCGAAAAACGATTTCTGTAAGGAATCGTTATTTGACGCCTCCGACTCCTGGTCGACTCCGGGGTCCCGACTCCGGCTTCCCGCCTCCGAACGCCAAAGGCCCTTTCGACACCGCTTCAGCCTGCGCGAACGACTCTGGTTCAGCCTCTGAAGTTTTTCTTATTCTTATTTTTATTATTATTCTTATTATTATTAATATATTATTAATTATTATTATATTATTATTATTATTATTGATTATATTATTATTAATTTATTTATTATTAATGTATTAATGATTTAGTGTCTCCGGCTTCCTCGATCATGCAATGACTCGTATATATATTCTATAGAGATTTTAGAGTTACGTATCGGGTAAAATTTGAGGGGTGTTTATGGTGACGGTACAGCCTCGTCGTAGACGAGGTTACGTCCGGGGGGGTCCCCGAAAGGGGACCCTACCCCCCTTAAAAATCGAAGTGTTCGTAGAAGGCTGAAATTTGGTGAGAGGATTCAGAGTGTAATCTCTAGAAAGAGTTGGTATCGGATTCGGATGAGTTGGCTCCGGCACCGGTGCTGGTAGCCGGTGCGGTTCTGAGTTAATAAACATTCGATAATAATAATGTGTGTTTCTTTATAATTTATTGTTATATTTGGTCTGTAGATCTAGATAAACTTCGTACATTTAAAGACCGTTCAAGAATAAAAATAAATAACTAATATCTTTTTATTATTATTTCTTTTTATGTTTATAACTCAAATTTACGTTTTTACATACCTAAAACAGTAAATCAGTAAATCAAACTGCCCTCCTCAGACCTTCCGTGACATTTTGATCTATTGATCTATTGATCTATTGCTCTAGTGATTCAAGTCATATTTTAACCTAAATTATCAAATGTTTACATACCCTAATCAGTAAATGCAATAAATCAAACCGGTCATACCACACTGTCCACATCATCCGTGATCTATTGATCTATTGAATCTTATTGATCAAGTCACATTTCGAGTATCATTGGATAAACATAACATTAAAAACAAATTCTTTATACACTGATCAACGAATATAGTGTAAATATTACAAAGTTTCACATTAATAAACTACTTCGGCATCATCTGAACTTGAATATATAGCAACACAACACCACACCGACTTTACGCCGTAAAATACTGTAACATAAACAAAGTCCCATACTTAACAAAGTAGTAACTAGGGAAGCTACTAAACTTAACCTATTCACACTTTTCAAGCTATTCTCTAACATATCCGTTAATTTTGTATATATTAAACATGGAGCAATATTAACAAAAGTTTATCACAACATTGTTAATATCATACTGATCAACGAATAATCTAACGTAATAAAGTTTCCACAATAATAAAGCTAACATATCGTTACATGAACTATAAAAATAATGTACAAAGACAAACCTAACACACACATACAAGAATAAACTGTTAACATCACGAAAGTCCACCTAAAGTATTAATATTAATACATTTGCAATGCAAAAACTAGAATATTCACTATTTTTCAAGCATATCTCTACCATATTAACGTTTATCTTACATTGACAACAGTAACATTTATCAAAAATGTATAATAACCTTGTCCGATTACATACAGCCCCAACCGAATATATGTAAACGTAACAAAGTTTTTTTTCATTATCATAGTAATTTAACAAAAATTTATCAAACCTTACCTAAATATCATAATCCCCAACAAATAATTGCAAACATAACAAATTTTTTTACATCACACAATATAAATATAAAGTTTTATCCAAACATAAAAAAATAAGTTCTTTGCATTAAAATATAATAGTAAGGTAATAGTTTACCGATTTAAAGCAGTAAATCAGTATCAGTAAATCAAACTGCCCTCCCCTCCCCACCCCTTCCTACCTACCCGTCCACGACCTTTTTATCTTTCGATCTAATGAAATCTGTCACATATTCGAGTAACCATTTTTAGATAAACATAGACAAAATAGTTCTTTATATAGTAACCAATGAATATATATTGATAACGGTAACATTGTTTTCACACTAATAAAGCTAACATAGCATTACCAGAACTAAGAATATAATGCACAATGACAAAACCTAACACATCTTACGCCCGAATACTACTAAAACATTACATAAGTCCTACTTACTACATGTAAAGTACTAATCCTTAGCACAGCGTACAAAACGTACTATTCATGCTTTTCAAGCATATCTCTAACATATCAATGTTAATTTTACAATTAACACTATTTGATTTTACTCGTCGCTATTTCGAGTTTCATTTATAAAACCATAGCTAACAAAAATGAGTTTCTTATAATCTAACTCAGACGATATATGCTAACAATAACAATGTTTTACATTATAAAGCGAATATAGCATCATATGAAACTAATAAAATAATTACACAACGAACAACCTAACACACGTACGCGCTAAAAACTGGTTAACATTAACATAAGTTCCAACACTTACACCAGTAAAGTAATTAACTGTAACATACAAAACGGTAACTATTCATAACTTTTTCAACAATCTCTAACATATTACGTAATCTTTACATTGCACAGTGAAATTTATCAAAATGTTCATCACCATTGGTCTAATATCATAACAGATACCAAGAATGACTGTAAACATAAACAAAATTTTAATCCAAACATAACATAAAATAAGTTCTTCGAATAGGGGTTTCATAGTAAATGTAAATAAGTTTACTCGGAGCCAGAGTTTAGTAATTTTGAAATGATTTACCCCCTTTCACTCCCTTACCTACCTTTATCCTCCATGAACCTTTGTGATCTATTTGATCTATTGATTTATGTCATATTTCGAAGTATTATTCGGATACCAACTACAGTAAGATAGGTTCTTTTATATATACTAACCTCGAATATGTCTAACTAAACAAAGTTTTATACATAATTAAAGCTAAACATAAGAAACCTGAAACAAGAATGTAATATATGAACAATGACAAAACCTATACAAACAGACTCATATTCGGTTTACGAATAAAATCTATAACTAGCATTACAAACTTCGGCACTAATAAGATTTGCAATTTAAGGTATGTTTTCGTACAATATTAGTGCTTGTACGCTAAACAGAGTTGCACATAGTCTTGACTTTGCAAGCTTTGTATATTCAAGTCATTATATGTTAATTTCTTTTCACTAATATCTTAAGTAAGTTACTAGAAACATCGTTAGCATATTTATATAATTGTCATCTTTAAGAAGCTATAGCATGAAAGTTTTACAAATCAACTGAATCTCACATATCTATTTACTAATATATATTTCAGGTATATCTAAGATACCTTTATATCGATGGGACAAGAGAGCCAGCCTTCTTCCAATTCAAAATCGTTACCAAACTGACACTATGGATACATTATAAGGCTGATCTATATGGCAAAAATCATTATTTTAAACACGCTAAAAATTAGTTCATTTTAACTTAATACTTTGAAGATTACTACAAAATTTTTATTATACTTTAGTTTTTTTGTAGTTGTTTTCATTTATAATATTCGTTTAACAGACAAACTATTGCATACTAAAAATTTCAATAATAAAATCACTATAATAAATTATTATCAAATAAATATTCCAAACATTAAATTTCGTTATACTAATTTTATTTTTCTAATTTTTTTCCACATGTTCCTCGTTTTTCCTTTTGTAAACCTTTTTTGTTTTCTGTGAAAACAATTCCTTTCATCTTAAGGTTCGGCCATATATTAATATAATATATGATATATTATATTATAAATATATATATTATATAATAATTATATTATATAAATATAATATATATATATATTAATATATATATAATTATATACTATATATATATATATATGTTCTATATTATATATATATAAATATATTAATATATATATATATATATATATATCTTATATATTATATATATATAATAGAATTATATAATATATATATATATTATATATATATATATTATAATATATATAATTATATAAATATATAATAATATATATATACTATATATATATAAATATATATATATATATATATATAACGAGTAAATTTAAATACTATATAAATTATATATTATATAATAAAACTATATATATATATATATATATTAATATATATATATTAATAGTAAAAGCTATATTAATATATTATATATAATATATTTCATATATATATACATACTTATATATATACTATATTATATATATATACTATCTATATTAATATATATATAATATATATATACTATATTATAAATATATAAGTAATATAATATTATTATATATATAGTATATATAATATATATAATATATATATATATATATAATTATATAATAGTATATATTATACTATATATATAATATTATATATAAAATATATATATATACTATATATTTAGGTATATTCTCTATAATTTATTTAGAATGTAATATATAAATATTTATTAATATATAATATAATATTATATATATTTAATATATAATATATAATATATATATTATAATAATATATATAATATATTATATATATATATATAAAGTTATAAATATATACTATATTATAATTAATATATATAATACTATCTTATATATATATAATATTAATAGCTAATATATATCATATAATATATTATATTAATATATAATATATTTGTGAGGACAATACACCGCATCTCATCCGCATCGACCGCATCGCATCCGCATTTGCGATTCGATAATCCTCAACCAAATTGACATCCCAATCGCATCGCACCTCATTAACGGCACATCACATCACGCATCTGTAGACTCTTGTGAAAAAGTGAGGATTGAGGATGTTTTCACATTTGATTAATGCATAAAAATCAAAATTTAATTGCATCTTTTATTCATGGAAGTTTATAGGGACTTAATTGTATTTTGAAGTGTATGGTAAAAATCGTATTATATATATATTATATTC